>APFE030350069.1:98407-112266 GCA_000404065.3 Pinus taeda
TTTTTTTTTTTTTTTTTTTTTTTTTTTTTTTTTTTTTTTTTTTTTTTTTTTCTGAATAAGTCTACTCCTATATTGATACAAAATATTTTTATAACGAGGCAGCTTCCTCAAGAGGTCTAGCCTGGAAGATGGCTAACTCACATGACAGATCTGAAAGATGACCCAAAGAAACTAGCAATAGACCGACTAGAACTAAGACTATGACCGGAATATTTAAACAGGAACCACCTTGTCAAAAATGCAGACTGACCAGAGTTCCAAAACTTCTTGACTGAGTTGATACATTTGACCCAAACTGTAAACATGGACAGAAAACTACTGAACATTTCCCCTTGAACTGACACGATAACTGCAAAAGAGAATGCCAACTTGATCATGCATCATGAGTCGTGGAAGGCAATTCTTGCACAATCCGACAACCGAAACTGGAGAGGTCATCATCATCGGAGGCATGGCCCTCTTCTTTTGGTGAACCCCCTTCACTCGAAATTCAAACACGTCAGAGCAGGCTTATGCTGGGAAGCAGAACCCCTTGGGACATCGCTCTGATGGCTCGGATTCTGAGAGGTGCCTAGTAGATCTTCCACCCTCGGCTTCGAAGTCGCATTTGGAATTGTCGAAACCAAGCCTACTACACCATCACTCAGCTGAATTGTGACACTAGAAATGAAAGAGTGATTGCTGAGAGTGCAGGGGATTTGAAAGTGGCTGAGTGCTCATGAGTATGGTGGGGGTTTGACATTGCGGCCAGAATTCCCCGGCCACGACCACGACCTCGTTTCGGAGTAGGATGACTTTCAGAAGAAGAGCCAGATAAGGTGTCCGTGGAGGAGGAAGAAGCTTGGCATATGGGACGACCAAAAACGCTATTCCTACTACAACCCATTCTTTGGCACAGGATAGTCATGCTACTCAGAGGAAAAAGAGCAGGACAGACAACAAGTCTTTGCAAATCAGGGGAAATTGGAAGGGGGAGAGTTATCACATTTTCCAGAGAATTGAGAAAGCTGGAGGGCACAAAATTGAAGAAAATGCTGAAGGGACTTTAGAGATCCAGGAAATCCATCATAGAAACTACTCCGTGAGCCTGAATGCCATGGATTCCTGAATCATCCCCAGAGCAAAGCACTGCACCTGCGAGGAGGCCAGACATACGCGAAATAAGAACATAACTAAATTGGGGGAGCGCCATGGGATTAGAGCGAGGGAGCCTGTGTAGAATTTTGAGCCGCATTAACGTAGCCATGAATGAGCTAGCCAGGATATTGAAGACAGACAACAAGTGAGGCCAAGTGTCATAGAACGTGCTCCACACGCCTGCTCCTCCTGCCGACTTCATACCATTACTTGTCCCGTTCATCCGCATCCAGGAAAGAGATCAAAATGTTACTAGGCAAGACCCCTTAGGAATTGGATTAGAGATTGAAGTGCACAATTCGCAAAGCTAATATGACTTTGATGGATGGACAACACCGTGAATGGTTTGTAGTGTCGCTAATACCACATTTGAGGAACGCGCTATCGCAAAAGAGGTTAACAACTTAGGCAGAGGCCTTGGAGATCACGATGAGGGTTGCATGAGACCCTGATACAAGATCCTAACCTGGGAGTTTAGCAGATCCATGCGCAGTTAAAATACTTATGCATGGAGATGCAGAGTCTGAAACAGGACACAACAGTTCGCCCAGAAGTGTGCGAAGAGGTATGGTGCATTAAAAGTAAGGGTCAGGGTCATGACAAGGACCATTACGCAATGTTCATGAATTAACTCACAGGAGGAGGATAGATGTCATTAAGACCAGAGGCACAAGCAAGACCTAGCACAATGCCTACTTTGTTGTGCACGATTTGTCAAATAGGAGGAAAGAATGCTATAGACAACTGTCATTTGTTACAGAAGTACACATAGAATTCACAACATTTGTTCTATAATTTTTTTAGATCAGTTGGACATGACGAGTGCACCTATAGAAGCTATGATTTGATGATGGATAGGACTCCCACTGATAGAGTTCAGGTTGAGAACTGGATCTCAGGGATGAGGATGAGGCCAAGCTCGAGGAGGACTTGGAAGAGGTCACAAATAACTGATATGTTACAATTGTAGGGGGCCAGGACATTATGCCTGTGATTGTATGAATCCAACATTTCCATCATGTCTGTAATGTACCTTGTTTGATCATGAGATGGAGGATTGTCCCACACTGATAGTGAGACTGCGTGACAAGGGAGCACTCCAAACTCCCCCGACTTAGAATCTACATATGATGAGGTCTGAGCCATGCGAGGAAGACCCTAATGTGAACTTTGTGCTCCGAAGTAGAATTACGATAGGAGATGATAAAGGAAAACAACCTGAAGATAGTACTTGGGTTCGCAAGGCTCCGACGAAAGAACCAAAGTTTGATTTGGAGTGTGCTAAGGAAACCTTCATGGAAGCTAGGAAGAGCTTTGCTGACGCCTCCACTTCAAGAAGAAAAGACAAGCCAAAGCCAAAAATGGACCCATCGATGCTCATGATGTTCCTAGAAACATGCATGAAGCTACTGCGTGACTGTAAGGTTGTCAAGGGATTGCAAGAACTCATTATTAGATGTTTTGGGACTGCACTAGGAGAACCGTGCTTAGTCTGGAAGATTGGAAAGCATGTGACGAGGACATGAAGAGAAATGAGTTTGACCACATAGATTGGAGAATATGAGAAGGACCAAGTAATTCTAGACGTAGGGTTGGACACAAACATTTCGCCGAAGTAGACATGGGAGAACATGGGAAGGCCGACGCTGCAATGGTCTCCTATCTAGCCGTGAATGGAAAACCAGAAAAGATAATACTCATGGGGAGATTGCAGGGAATCACTGTGGATATTGAAGGAGAAAGTGCGCTAGTAGACTTTGAAGTGATAGATATTGTTGATGATGACAATCCCTACCCTGCACTATTAGGCATCGATTGGGCCACTGACATGAATGGGGTGATAAATTTGAAGAAGTACAAAATGATTTTTGAGAAAAAGCCTCTGCGTGTAGTCATACCTTTGGACCCTACTAAGGGATTGTGCTACACTGAGCCAATGCACGACTACGAAAGCAATGACGACTTGGACTGCATCTACAAGATAACCACGCGAGAGCAAGACAGGGTAAATCCCACCGCGAATGGAAGAATCTCATGGGAGCACAAAATCTCCTATACATTGGATTTTGATTAGGAAATAGAGCGATGGGAGAACCGGTTGCATGAGGTGACCACACTGAACTGTAATATGATTAAAATATCATTGCACTACCTATCGACAAAAGTGAGGGATCTGCCTACTTATGATGGGTTAAGTTATGTAGATGCTTTCTTGAACATATTTGAAAGGTAGGTGCTAGAAAAACAACATTTTGAGGATCTCAAATGGGTACTATGTGCTACGCTTGCGAGGTGGTGGGGTACACACTAAGGAAGATTTGAGGACTAGTGTGAATGCAGGAGAATGATCCGCATGCATTTTGGGAAGCCTTAGATGTGACTAACACAAAAGAATGATGGATGGGATGATCCATGTGCACATTTGTCCAGGTGGGTACAGGAATATGGTAAAAATCTTGTGCGGATGCACATGGACTTCACGTTTGGGAACATGGTCAATAAGCATGTGCTGGCGAGGCAATTTCATGAATGGTCCCTTTAGTTGGGATGATGAAGTGTGGAAAGAATGAGTGTGTAGAAGGTTACCCACATAGAAGCCTTTAATGAAGTGTGTGAAGCATTGAACATGGTATATAATGCACAATGGAGTGATTGGGACCTGTGTGTACCAATAGTTCTGTGGGCTTATAGGACAATGTGCAAGAAACTGATGGGACAAATGCCTTCTAGGTTGGACTATGGGGCAAATTCTATAGTCCCAATAGAGTATAATATGCCTAGTCTGTGCATAGCAGCACCAATAGATATGATGGTTTGCGGAGTCTTGGAAGGAGGGATAGTGCAACTGAATGAAGAAGAACGCTTGGGACTTGAGGAAGAAATCCGATAGGGTGATCTTAGGCTCCAAGAACTCATGAAAGAAAGAGTGTGGTTAAGGGAGAAAAGTGCTCTGGTGAAACCAAAAGTCAAGAAGCTGGAGGAAGAAATAAAGAAGGATTTTCTTGATAAGAAAACTGAGGTGATAAAATAGGGTGTGCATAATTACGTTGACAAATTTCAAGACTACCACCAAGAGTTGATAAAATTTATGCCTTGGATTGGACCATATATTACTATCGAGATCACCCCTGGTGGCGCAATGCAGATGGTAAAGTGTGTGACACAGATAGTAAAAGTAAAAGGCAGATTTTTTCCGGGAAAAGTGCTGGATGACAGATTGCAACCCTATATGGATGGTGCGACCACTTGACTAGCTGTGGGAAGTACAGTCTTAGTGGTCTAGGTAGTTGAAAGGAGGTGGAGGACTATAAACTACTTTGCTCGAGAGCTACACAATGTCAGGGCTATGCGTAGGAGTAAAGTGTCACAAGGTCCGCGACCGCGCAAGTGTGATCGCGCTATTGCGTGGGTTGGATGGAAAGTGACCATTGTAGTCATTATTTATGATGTGATGCTTGACTTGAGACCAAATGGAGTGGGTGTCATGCATTTAAGATGAGCTTTATGGGCAAGATTTGGGAAAATTTGTCGCGAAGGGAGCATTAATGGACCGGATTTGGGGGGAACAGTTGCAATCAAATTCAAAAGGCACTATAAATTGCAAAGGGTTGTCGAGGAAACAACACTTGGTCATTTGCGAATTGAGTTGTCGTGCACCCCGAGTATTCCAAAATAAGACTTGGTTGTCTTGTGGAGAACATTGGTTGAGCACTTGATTGAACAATTGAGAGGTTTATGGATGAACAATATGGTAGCGTCTGAGGAAGCCACGAAAAGTCGCAGAAATGACCACCAAAGAAGCTGCGCAGGCCATGACCATAGAAGATACCCTTAAGAGCGCCGAGATTGTTGAAAAAATTCCTAAATCACCAGACACGCTGAGACCAAAGAAAGATAAACAACCCATTATTCCCATCCATGTGTCCCCTCAAAACTCGCTACGAACTAGATTAACAATGGAGGAAAAAGGGAAAGTAGTTAACCTAGAAATTGATGAGAAGGAAGAAGACCTTGAGGATATCATAATCGAAGAGGATGAGGATGAGGGCACAGAGGAAGAAACAAAGCGCACGGTCCCTCTAACCAAGCTACCCGCGTATGTCCCTCTGTGGAAGGGGAAGGCAAAGGTGCCCAAGGACCTCGATGAGAGCAAGATCTCTCTATAGACTTTGCTCCTCCCGAACGATATCATTTTTGAAGGAATGCACTTGGGAAGGGTGCCAAGCTTAAAGTTCAAAGATTGGGATCTTGCTGACCATGAGAAATTCCCTCACTTAGCGACCGTGCACCTCATGAAGCCAAATAAACATGCTGTAGTGGGAGTCATAGAGTTGGAGCCGTGCAAGTGGTTACATGGATTCGAAAAGGCAGGGTTGTTGAACCTACTCTAGGTGTTCCATTACCATCGCGCCCCAGTGACTATCTTCATCATCAAGCAATTGCTATGCCTGGTGCATGGTGGGTGTTTGTGGCTAGAGGAGCCCATCCCCATCATAGATCACCTGATCCATCGAAATACTCGGCTCTCATGTAAAGGAGAGGACCCTGTAGACATTTTGGAGGGTAAAAGCAGTGATTTTGTCATTGCGGAGGCCATGAAAAATAAATACAAGCTGGAGAAGAAAAAGAGGGGCTATGCAATCTCCAGTATCAACAACAAGGTAGTTAAAGTTGTGACTTAGATACTAGCAGGTAAGGTCATGTGGAAGTGCTACGCAGATGAAGTGCTTGTGCCAGTGGTTGCACTTGCCGAACAGTGCACAGAGGGGGTCTAGTTTAACTGGTTCAAATTCTTGTGCAAGGAGTTCCTAGAGAATTTTTTTGAGGCAAAAGAACAAGGGAAAACCTTCCACTATGCATGGCTTCTGTTGCCCATAGTGCTGGTGGCTAGGGAATTGCCTAAGGATAACTAGTTCCCCATTATTACAAGGGATCTCCCGAAGGCCACAAAGTACACTTCGTTGTGGGCCACTAAAGACACCAACTAGATCCACGATAGTAAAATATTATAGGTGTTCATGGAGATGAACTTCAGAATGGGGATTAACCACAAGCCATGGTTATCACCCACTGTTTAAAACAACCTTCAAATTTGCGTAGATTTTAAAGCGGACTTTCATCATAGCTCTCATAGGGCGCACAAAGACCCTAAAACGAAGTGGAATGAACTACCCTATATAGCCACAGATGATGTGATCTTCAATGTACTTCAGACATGGCCATTGGAATGGCGTGCTCCAGAAATATCTGCAGTGGAAAAGTCTACTGCACAAAAAAATAAGGAGGAGGAAAAAATGCGCATGGCACAGTTGGCGGAAAAGAGAAGAAAAGAAGCAGCAATAGCAAAGGTGCAAGAGGTGTGAGACCCTGTGCAAACAATATAAGAATAGTAGAAGGCCACAAGAGAAGGAAAAAAGGTAGCAACAATAGAGTGCGAGGTCCATAAGTCACCTTTACCTGAGTAGGAGCAAGAGATGGAAATAGAGATAAAGGAGGAAGGTGCAAACCCACAGACAACATCAACACAATTGAAGCACCAACACCCGAGAGAGCAGATGGGGTCGCATAAGAAGGTAAAATCATCTAAGCTATCTCTTGACTTGATCACCCTTACTAAGGGAGATTTGCATGATATAGGAGAGATAGTGCACGACGTCACCATAGAGGCCCTCCAAAACTTTGCGGAGAAGAATCAGATTGTGTTGGGGGCCATCCAAGTAAAAATTTAGGAGTTGTACGTGCACACTCCTCAAGTTGGTACTCTCTCGACCAACCTCACAATAGGAATAGCTATAGCTGAGGAAATGTTGTGCGCTCCACAACCAACACAATAATGATACTAGAAGGGGCACTGGTTACAACAAATGAGGCCGACAAGCTTACGGTCAGTATATTGAAAGGAATAGGGATGAGCATGGCTATGCTCCCTCAGGAGACACTCTATGCTATGCAAGATGGGATTACTGCAGAACTGTGGCCTAGGGAGAGCCGCGCATTGCAGGTGTTGAGTGAATAGAGGATCAACATGGAGTAGTTGAGCTTGCATTGTGATGAGGTCATGTCTCAGAACTGACATATGGTATAGGTAATTGAAGAATCCTGCCAGATGGTCCCTGAGCTAGCCATCCCAACAAAAGCACCAGTAGAGGCGCGCATCCAGAGATTAGCAGCAGGGGTGCGCGAGGTGTGAGAATACATGGCCAAGGTTTAGCTGGAGCTGAACCTTCAGATAACAAAGCTGTGGTTGAAGGCACAGCCTTCAACTCCTCCAGAGGTAAGGGAATACAGTGCCATCACCATTACATCGAGGATGGAGGAGATCAGTAGTGCAGTGAGGGACTACATCAAAATGGTTGAAGAATGATCCGAGGTCCTCACCAATTTGTAGGAGGACCCAAACATAGAGTGCTTAGAAACAGAGGTGCGTGAGCTACAACAACAGTATGGCAATGTCAAAGGACTGTGCAGACAGTGGCCCTCACACAGAGGCTTTCGCGAATGTAACAGGCCAAAGCGCTTAAGGAGCAAGTAGACGTAGCGTGACATAGAGAAGTGATTTTGAAGGCACATGTTCAGCCTTGGATCGATGAGGCCTTCATAATCACCACAAAAATTGAAGGCAATCTCACATAGATGCAGGGGACGCAGGAACAAATACAGGGGAGTAGTTCCAACACCACGGTCCCAGAACAATGCGTATAGGAGATACAATAGGCAACTACTCAGTGCACTGCTGACCTTGTAGCAGTCTAAGTAGAGTTGGAAGGTCTCCGTGTGAAGATCTCTGCACCAACAAAGTGACTCGAGGGTGAGTTAGGATGTTTGTGTTGGGGGCTTGTTGGGTGTGGGATCCCCCCAAGACAAGTTTTGGGGATTAAAGCCCAAGTTTTGACTAAGTCCAATGAAAAGACTCTGTGATTTGTGGGCACGGAGCGCGAAGAAGGTAAATGAGTCAAAGGGTTGTCCGCCATCTTTTTTGTAATATAATGTCGGTTTGAGAGATCTATCCATGGTATGTGGACCATGGGATTGTATGAATAGAGCGAGGCTCTAAGTGTAAAGAGAGGAGAATAGATGGATCAATCAATGGACAATCTAATAAGGAAGCATTGAGTCTAAGTGTAGAGTCATGTCTTTTGGTCGTAGAGTAGGAGAAAGCTCTGCTGCTGAGTGCACAGAGGCATAGTAGTCCACAACTGAGTGTGTGGATCCCTACAGCTAAGTGCCTAGAGTGGGTTGAGTTTGTAACCGATTGAAGCATTAACAAAGAGAAGTTTTACAATATTAAGTGTATCTTTTCCTGTTTTATGCATTGAAGTATATTGGGTATGAATTTAAATTTTACTGTTTATTTGTTGCACAAACTTATATGAATGTGATAAATAAGTGAATATAATATAAGGTATCTATTTATGCAAAGACAACTAACTGTTATAAGAAGATAAGTACAATCCGTGGTGTGACTTGGGGAAATAGTGCAGAGCATTGCTTTAGCAACGTGAAAGCCCCATAGCCCTTGGATAGGGATGCGTGAAGATGAATATAGCAAGGCCGCGGAGGCCTCGCAAGCCAAGAAGGTGCGCAAAGTGACCTGCGTGAAAGTATTCACAGTTGGACTAAATCAACCCCTCAGACAAATTGAGTGTGCAGAAACCTGGTTCCAGCATCCCCCATACTGCTTCGGGTGAGACCTCAGTTCGTGCTCCATGAACTATTTCCGAAAGGGCCAGTAGTAAAGGGATTTGTTTGGATAATTAACTCTAAACCTGGGTCAAGCCCCAGCAATCCAACATGTAGATTCTAGTCTTGGCAATGGAACCATTTGTTGGCTTGAGGGGGCCTGACCCAAGTTTAGGGTTAATTAGCCAAAAAAATCGCTACACTACTGGCCCTTTTGGCATCAGCCCGTGGAGCACGGACCGAAGTCTCACCCGAAGTAGTATGGGGGGATGCTGGAACCAAGTTTCCACACCTCGAGATGGTCATGATGTCATTTTATTCCCTTTATTCTTGCCTTCACGCAGGTCACTTCACTCTAGGGTTTGTTAGGCAAGCCTTCTCGTCCGTCCTTCAATACCTCTGCGAAAGGGTTCGGTTGTCCTTCATGCAAATCTAACCCTTGATCTAGACCCTTTCACATTTCCAAGGCAACGTACCATGAATATTCCTAGATTAGTCCAAGTGTCTTACTTATCTTAATAGTTACTCACAGTTAGCACCACGTAAATAGATATTCTTATATGTGTTTAGTTAACCAACATAATCATACACATTCACACATCACATAAGCATTATAAAGGAAATTCATACATAAAATGATAAGATGCATTAATTGGAACTTTATTGATCTCTTTCAAATGATTAAGACTCTATTCACCTCACACACACAACTGTAGGGGTCCACGCACTTAGCTGCGAACTTCCACCCTAGGTCTCTGCACACTCAGCTGTAGAGCCTCTACCTATGCTATGACCCAAAAAATTAGACTTCTTCCTTTAGAGCTATGACTCTCTTACATGATTGATCCTTCTAACTACGTAGAGCTTAGCTCTTTTTATATAATCCCATGCTCTGTAGACCATGGATGGATCTCTTACAACCAACTTTACTTTACAAAAACTAAGGGCAGACAACCCTTTATGACTTATAACACCTATGCGCTCCAGAACCATAAAATGTAGAGTCTTTACCATTTTATTACAAAATTGCACTCAAACATGGGCTTTTAGCCCCAAAACTGCCCTTTGGAGGATCCCATTGCCAACACTTAATGATCATATTGTCTTTAAAACTTCCCAAGTTTCTTCAAGCAAAATATCCTTCTCCTCTTCTCCAAGAATCATTCTATCATTCCAAGATGGTACCTACAAGTGGAATTCACACATGAAAATACGACATCAGTCCAAAAATGCCCTAGTATAACTTTATTCATGAAAATCACTAATTGACTTGGAACTGAGTATTGGACTGGGATAAAGGCTTATGGATTACATAATGTGCAGTTCCAGAGGACAGGGATGACGGATTGATGACTACAACTGTGCAATGCATAATAAATGGAGGCTTGAGAAGAAGGAATACATAGTTGAGGGTTATAGTGAGGCAAGATTTCCCACTGTAAATACACAATGCACAGTTTAGGAGAGAGAGAGAGCTAGTGGATTGTTTATTTGTGCAATTTAGGGAGCCAAGGAGACAAAATATTGCTTGCAACTACATAATACACAAAAGGAGGCTGACTAGGAGGCACGATTACACAGTTTTAGGGAGCAAGAAGTAATCCTTGAGCACTGTGATTGTGAAATGCACAGTCCTTGGAGGTAATGAGTATGAATTACACAATTCCAAGAGGAAGGACAAGTTTCTTGTGGCCTGAGACTGCAGAATGCATAGTTCAGGGATAGTTTGGGAGGAGTTAACTAGATAAGGACCAATTGCATAAAATGACAAAGTGTGGGTTCTAATAGGTGAGATATGGGGCTAGAACATGACCTAAACATCATCACACACTAATATATGATCAACCACATTTTCTACCCATAATTAGCATGTTCCTATAGGGCTTCCAGGACTAGTAACTCAACCCACCGAGGGATTCTAGAGCATTTTTCGAACCAAGGCTTCTAGGAATAGTAACTCAACCCAAGTTGTTACAGGACTTCTAGAGCATTTGTCCATTTAGGACTTCTAGGAAATAGTAACTCAACCCAAGCTGTTATAGGACTTCTAGAGCATTTGTCCATTTAGGACTTCTAGGAAATAGTAACTCAACCCAAGCTAAAGGAAACATGAGAACCAACCAGAAAAAAAAGAAATAAACCCATAACACCATGACTATCGAGGAAATGGAAAGGTTAAGAAAATCCATTGTCAATCTGGGAAATCCTCCATGCAAGTGACAAATCATGACCAATAAACCACATACATATGCAATGCATTCCAAAAATAGTGAGGAAAACATACATGCAACTCGATACTTGCAATAAAAACCCACTATAGTTGTTAATCATGACAACTTATTGTGCTTTCATGCTCTTCCTTTTCGTTCTTTCTCCAAAACTCCAAGTATGCCACACTCTCAAAGAGTGCTCCAAGAAAACTTTAAGTGTCTAAGAGTGTGGGAGAGATAATATAGAGAGAGCTCCAAAACTTAACTGACAAAAGTACATGAAATGATCCTTAGAAGCCTTCTTATTGACAAAGCCTCTATTTTCTTCATTTTCCATTATTTTCCTTCATTTTCCTCCTCACATGAAACTTGTGACTTTTCACCTCCCTTTTCTCCTAATTTCCATTATTTTCAAAATAAATGTGCCAAAAATTTCATTTTTCCTTACCAAATCCTTTTCCATTGCCTTTGCTAATTTCTTTATCCATTAACCAATCACCAATGATCCCCATCGCTATGCATTTGCCCAACATTCAACTTGGAATAAGTGTCCCATCAACCATGGTTATTATTTTTCCTTTATTAACTTTTATTACATGGAATTTTCACCAGGGCTATTACAATGAGTTAATCATGGCTTATATATCAGTTAACTGGTTGAACACATGAAGTTTCACCCCATCTCTAGACCTCCTACTCGTTCCTCCAACAATTGGTACTAGTTTAACTGACACTAACTTAGTTTAGCTAAATTAAACTATTACAACTCAAGTTAAACTCAACCTAGGCTCCTAAAATTTAGAAACCAATCTACACTCAAGTTAGGCCCTCAACTCGAATTAATTGAGCCAACTAAGAGAAATTAACTTAGTTAACTCATTCTCGTTGTCTTGTGATGTGGAATTGCAATTTTTTCCTAATTTAATTTAAGGGAAAATTGGATCAGGATTTTCTTGTTGCCATTTTCAACATGAAATACATGCAAACAAGAAACCATCACCCATTATCCAAACTTTTATAGCTGAAAGTGCTCTTGGTGGCAACCTTATGACATAAGCTAACTCCATGAAAAGTTCCTCAATGCCTTTGAAAAGGCCCAACACCCATATGCTCCCTAAGATATTCAAAATTCTCCCCTAGAGTGGCTTAGTGAATATGTTTGTAATTTATTCATCTGAGGAAACATAATCCAAACTTAAATTTTTTTTGACCACTTGTTCTCTTAGAAAATGATATTTTATTCGTATGTGCTTGGTCTTAGAATGAAAAACTAGATTCTTGGAGATGCTTATTGCACTTGTGTTGTCAACCATGATAGGAAGAGGATCTTGATACTCAATATGCATATATTTGAGAGTTTTCTCCATCCATGTTATATGTGTACAACAAGATTTTGTTACTATGTATCAAGCTTCAACAGTGTGCAAAGAGATGGAACTTTGTTTCTTTCTTACCCAAGAGACTACATAGTGTCCAGAAAATTGAGTTTCTCATGAAGTACTTTCTTTGTAATCAATACTACTAGCCCAATATGCATCAGTAAAAGTAATCAAATTTAAATGTTTACCTTTGGGATACCATAATCCATAGTCAAGAGTGCCTTAAAGGTACTTGAAGATCCTTTTTACAACATTAAGATGAGTCTCCTTGGGATTAGCTTGAAATATTGAGACCAATCCTACAACTTGCATGATATTAGGCATAGAAGTAGTTAGATACAATAAGTTACAAATCATGGAACGATACATGGAATAATTTACCACTGGTGATTCATCACCTTTACTCAATTTACATCCAATTACCATAAGAGTGCTCACCGGTTTGCATCTTCCATGCCAAATCACTTCAATTTTTCTCTAAGATACTTTGATTGAGAAATGAAATTTCATTTATCATATTGAATAACTTGTAAAGCAAGGAAGAAAGTTAACTCACTCAACAATGACATCTCAAATTCCTTTTGCATTTCTTGTGCAAATTTCTGGACCATCTCCTCCAAATCGCTCCCAAAGATGATATAATCTACATACACATCAATTATTAGAAAAAAATCACCTTCAAATTTGATATATACATTTCCATTGGTGGATCCATTTTTGAAGCCTTGTTGTTGTATATGTTATCTAGATTTGTATACCAAGCCCTTTGAGCTTGTTTCTGTAGGAATTTACCGGGTAAGTTCCTCAGACAGAACACCAAAAGGACACCGCTCACAAACAGATCACAGATCAATAGACCAGTATTTTGACGTGGTTAAAACCCTTAGAGAGGGAAACAGTCCAGGGCCTGCACCAACGTGGCTACTACAGGCAATTTATTAATAAAAGAATGAAAATTTACATAATCTTCTCTCATGCACGGTTAACCTACAAATGGCCCTCCATGCGCTTTAAATAGAATTCATGGACCAATCGGGTGTCAAGCCATGGATCAAGTGTCGGTAATACCGAGGAGAGAATGAACCGTCGGATCACTACATATCGTGACCGTCGGATTGTGAGTTACAAAAGGTACAACAGTAAAGAAACACACTTTACCTAACTCTATACCTAACTCTATACTAGACCAAGTTGAACTTAACTATTTCCTATGTGTCGGAATATCCTAACATCCCCCCTTAAGAACAACTTGGGATAGGATTGAAGGATTTACAAATATGACACAATAGGAGAAGGAAGGAGGAAATAGAGCCTATCCCCCCTTAGTGACAACTTCCTGAACTCCAAGCATATATCGAAGTTTAGTGAACTTCGCCTCTGTGAGAGCCTTTGTGAAGATGTCTGCAACCTGATCATCTGTTGAACAATATTGCACTTCAAGAACATGGTCAGA
>APFE030350077.1:10657-23706 GCA_000404065.3 Pinus taeda
ATAGAAAAAATATGGGGCTCACGCCCATTAAACAAATAACAAAAATACTAAAAGGAGTTAAGAATGAATAGGATGATAAAATACATAAAAAAACACGAGGGATCAAGAAAACAAATTCTAATGAAAAATAAATCAACAACAAATACTATAAAAAGGACGTCAATGCCTACATAGATAAACAAACAAGCAAAATAAATCCCAAAAAGAAGCCTAAAAAGCTACGAGGACACGAGAGGGACCCAACTTCTACTAATATTCCAAACATCATCTCTATTCACATTATTGGGTCCTTTTTCAATTTCTATGACTTCCCTCAATTTACGATGATGGAAATGACTAACCCTTGCAACAACTTGGGTCTCCTCAATGGAGATGTGATGCTTAGACTTATCTGCATGCTCCACCAAAGTAGAGGAGTGCGTCCTTCCATTCTTGAATTCAGTGGCATGCTGACGAATTCTTTGATTAATCGAGCGACGAGTGCCACTAATGTAGGGAGTCTCACAAGAGCATGGGATAATGCAAACACCCTTCATATTATTGGGGTCCACTAGGTCTTTTACAGATCTAAGGGAGCTTTGGATGGTATTTAAAGTCCTGAAGGTTGAATCCACCTTATGCTTCCTTAAGATCCTCACAATCTTGTTAGTGGTCCCTTGGATAAAAGGAAGATGAACACCATAAAATCGATCCTTGCTATCTTTCTTAAAACTAGGAACTTTTTCGACTCTAAAGAGAGCCTTAGAACATTGGTTTCTACTATACCCATTATTAAATAAAACACTTAGGAGATGTGCTTTCTCTTCATTAAAATAGTTGTCATCAGAAACTCTTAAAGCTCTAGTCACTAAGGTGTTGAGAACACCAAGCATTTGAGCTCGAAAATGATGAGAATTAGCATCAAGATATTGTTTCGTATGGGTTTTCTTACGAAATACGTCACGAAAAAAAAAGCCATCATCATAACTTGAGAGGAGGATGTCAAGGAAGGGCAGAAAAATAGTACATTCAATTCCATGGTGAACTTTATAGAACTATATTGATTGTTAAGATGTAGGAAAAACAGTTCCAAGTTTTCCTTACCATGGGACAAGATGGCACAAGTGTCATCCATAAACCTCTTCCACATCTTCGACAAGAGGCGAGAATAAGCTAAGATTTTAGATTCAAAATCCTGCATGAATAGATTAGCTACCACACAGGAGAGGGGGAAGCCATGGCGACAATGCAAGTTTGCTCATAGAATTCCCCATCGATTGAAAGAAAGTAGAAGTAAGACAAATACCAGCTAAATATGTCGTATCAGGATATGTGATGTGCTTGATGATTTCAATGGTGTCGTTCATAAGGATATTAGTGTAGAGGGAGACCACATCGAAGCTCACAAGATTCTCATCTCAATCAAGCTTGAAACTCTTTAAGTCATTAACAAAAGATGTAGAGTCCTTGATGAAGGATTTTGTATGGCCAACAAGGGGCTTAAGCTTCTAGCTAAATATTTAGCAAGAAGATAAGTTGGCCCTCCTATCTTGTTGAGAATGAGTTTCAGAGGAGCCCTTCCTTGTGAATCTTTGGAAAACCATAGATTATGGGGGTAAGAGGGCAACTTACAATAAGATTATGATTGAATGAGTTGACCGAGCTACTATCATTTATAGCAAGAGACACACTTTTGTATATCTTCTTGAGGGGATTCTTCTTGAGTTTCCTGTAGCTCCCACTATTATGGAGGTGGTCCAACATCTTTGGATGATAATCATCTTTATCAAGAATAACCAGAGCACCATCTTTGTCGGCTTTGAGAAGAACAATATTATTATTATTGTTTAACTATTTAAGAGCATCAAACTGAGTTGTGGTGATGTTATTCTTGGGGGGCTTTGCCTTTCTAGCGACAACTGCACAGTCTTGACGAATGATATATTTTTTGACATCCGGTATGTCTCTAATACCATATTCGATGTAAGAGATGATATCGTCAACTGAGATCTTTGTAGGAGCAAGAGTAAAATTTAAACCTTTCTCTAAATGACTAAAGATGGGGGGATCAAAAGAAAAACTAGAGAGATTGACAACCTTATTACTCAAGAGGAAATAAAATTAGAACAAACAATATTATCCAAACCTAGAGTCTTATCAAAACAATTACCTGTTGGTTCGAAAAGCATCAACCAAAAATTTCTCGTATGTGATTTCTACCAAAAGACATTACTTATTTCATTATGGGTCATAGAAGCTTGAATAAAAAAATAATCTTATTAATAATATCATTAATATTGTTTGTCTAGCCCCGGATGCGGGTGACGACCTTCGACAGTTATGAGATGGGACGGGCAAGCAGCGTGAGCCACCTGCCCACTATGCGCCCCTGCGCCGTGTCCACATGGGAAGGCATTCAACATCGACGATGCTGGTACATTAACATACGCATCTAGCACAGGAGCATTTATGCTCCACCCACCATCAACTGCAACATAGGGTTTGGCCCTTCGGCTCTTATGGCTGCCAAAGTAAATGCGGGTGGGCTTCGAGGCAGAGGAATTCGTATTAGTAAGGGAAGAAGCAAATATTTCGCCATGCTAATTCAGGTTTGGGTTGAGATCTCACTTTTGTTGTGGAGCCAGAAGCTGGGTCTGAACTCTTAGGCCACCTCTGCTCCCCCGACTTCCTGGACTGCTCCTGGCCTCCGTCTCTATGCTAGGCTCATCTCGATCTCTTAGAACCCTCCTCAGTCTGCTGCATACCATCCCCCGCCAGCAATTCATTTTCTGTGTCGCTCAAGCCCCATCTTGGCCCTACACTCCCATGCAACCATGGTTCGCCAACGAATGCTCAGTCGGCGTGGCTTGTCATGTGGCAGGTCTTCACACCCTTTTTCCGCAGAGAAAACATCCCTCCATTGCCATTGCCACTGTCACTGCCTGTTTATGGCTCTCAGGCCAAGCCAATTCTTACCTGCCAATCCTTTGGGGACCTCTTCCTCGCCATCCTTCGGTTCTACGGTTTTCACCTTCAATGCCTCCCTGAACTGCCCCAAAATCAATGCACATGTCTCTTTGCTCTTCATCGAGGAAGCCCAGGAAGAGGGCAAGTCGAGTGCACAAAGGGAGAATTCTCCACCTGCTGAACCTAGGAGAGCCATGGAAATGTCGTCTGCTATTCTAGTGAAGGATTTGGGTGATCCTGTTAGCGAGAAGGGAGATGCTGGGAAAGAACTTGTCATGGAGGCTGCAGAGAAGGTTCCAAAGCAGGAAGCGGAGGAGTATGGCTGGTGTAGGATCGTGGAGGAGGTACCGGAGGACTAGTCGCGTCTGTGCTGAAGGTTACGTGGCTCGTTTTGAAGAAATATGGTCAATATGTCTTTGTGTCAACAAGTCCAAGTGTCAATGCGTCTTGTTGTTTATCAGTATATGTGTCATGGCGTCGATGTTCAAAGGGTTACTGTGCTGAGGTCAGTACTCTGTGATTTTGGAACTCCCCTACGAGGGAACTTTTTTTGGTCGACGCTCGGTGTCCACGTCGGGGCACTGTGTTCTTGGAACTCCCCTGCGAGGGAATTTTTTGGGTGGATGAATGCCTGTTTGTCCTAAACTAAGCATGTTGCTTCTATGCGCTGCTAAATTCTCTAGGTAGCTGGTTTTTTTTATAGCAAGAATGTAATTGTATCCTCTTTCTGTAAATAATAGATTAATTTTATCGAGAAAAAAATATTGTTTGTCTAGAAAAATTATTATTATTAATCATAATAAATTTTTAAAATGGTTAGCATTTAATGTTATTAAATTAATAACATTAATAATATTAATGACATTTAAATTGTAAGATCAATATTAATAATATTTAATTAACAATATCAATGTTACTAAACACATGAACATTGTTGATATAAATAGATTTAATATTAATATTAATAAATAATAATAAAGTAAATTAATAAAAATTAAATATAAAAGTTCTATACTAATAATTATATTATTCATATTAGTTATGATATTTAAAAAAATATTAATGATAGTATAATGATATTAACATTAAAATTTTATAATATCATTATTGCTCATTGTCGCCCATGTTCATCCCTTTCAACGAAGGAAACCTATTGCTTTACCCATCCCTAATGGTCAAATATGGTAGACCAAGTTGTGTATGGTTGAACGTGGTCAACCATTGTAAAAATGGACAACCATATTCTATCATAGAAAATTATGGTTGACCATGCCCAAATATATTAAACGACATCGAATCATGTTCAACCATGGAAAACCTTAGTCAACCATGGTCATTCATGGTCATCTATAGTTAGCAATAGTCACAACCATGGTCACAATATTGTGGTCATCATTGGTCAACCATAGTCATAACCATGGTCATCCTTGGTCAACCAAAGCAAGCCTAGAACATTCCAAGGTCTACCTTGGTTGAATATGGTCAACCATGGTTGGATATGGTTAGTCATGGTCAAGTATTGTTAATCAATGTCAAACATGATCAACCATGTTCAACCATGATCAATCATCGTCAACACTGCGATATTGCTTGTCCCATGGTTGACGATGGTTGATCATGGTTGAACATGGTTGATGATGTTTGACATTGATTAACCATACTTGACCATGAATAACCATATCCAACCATGGTTGACCATATTCAAGCAAGGTAGACCTTCGAATGTTCTAGGCTTACTTTGGTTGACCAAGGATGACCATGGTTATGACAATGGTTGGACAAAGATGACCACAATATTGTGACCATGGTTGTGAGTATGGCTAACTATAGATGACCATGAATGACCATGGTTGACCAAGGTTTTCCATGGTTGAACATGATTCGATGTCGTTTAATATATTTGGGCATGGTCAACCATAATTTTCTATGATAGAATATGGTTGTCCATTTTTACAATGGTTGACCACGTTCAACCATACACAACTTCGTCTATAATCTCTTATAATATTAAATGGTTGGGTTTATTGGTTCCATGGGTTTATAATATTGGTAATCCCTTTGGTTTGTTAATCCCTTGAGTTTAAAATATTAATTCTTAGGGTTTATTAATTCAACCATGTTTATTTTAGTATTTTTAATATTTATGTTAGGGCTTTTATACTTTGGGTTTAATATTATTCCCTTAAGTTCATAATCCCTTGGGGTTTTAGTATTATTCTCTCGGGTTTATTGTTCCTTTGGGTTTATAATATCAATCGCTTGGGTTTGCTCTTCCTGGGCTAAGCAGGGTAAACCATGGCCCAACATAGAATTGTGATAAGGATTGTCTCAATATGAAAATCAACAATGGTCAATCATATTTATTTTAGTGTTTATAATATCTATCTTAGGGTTTATATATCTTGGGTTTAATATTATTCAATTCGGTTCATAATCCGTTGGGGTTTTAGTATTAATCCATTGGGTTTATTATTCTTTTGGATCTATAATATCAATCCCTTAGGTTTATTATTGCCTTGGGTTTATAATATCAATCATGGTCAACCATTGTCAATCATAGCCAACCGTCATTGAATGTCGCAGTATGACAAGGATTGTCTCACCATGAAAGTAAACCATCTTTATTTTAGTGTTCGTAATATTTATATTTGGTTTTACCAATGTTCATGTTTATAATGTTAGCCCTTGGGTCGAATATTATTCCCTTGGGTTCATAATATTAATCCCTTGGGTTTATAATATCAATCATGGTCAACCATGGTCAACCATAACCAACCATGGTCAACTCTGCTCAATCATGGTTCAATCTTGCATTATGACACAAATTGTCCCCACCTAGGGTTTATATACCTTGGGTTTATAATATTAGTCCCTTGGTTTTAATATTATTCCCTTAGGTTCATAATCCCTTGGGATTCTAGTATTAATCCTTTTGGTTTATAATATCAATCGCTTGGGTTTATTATTCCACAGTCAACCATAATTTATTATGATGTCACATGTGGTCAACCATGGTCCCACATGGAATTGTGATAAGGATTGTCTAAATATGACAATCAATGATGGTCAATTATGTTGATTTTAGTGTTTATAATATTTATCTTAGGGTTTATATATGTTTAGTTTATAATATTAGTCGCTTTGGTTTAATAATATTCCCTTGGGGTTTTAGTATTAATCCATTGGGTTTATTATTACTTTGGGTTTATATTATCAATCCCTTGGGTTTACTATTCCCTTAGGTTTATAATATCTATCACTGTCAACCATTGTGAATCATAGCCAACCATGGTTGAATGTCGCATTGTGGCAATGATTGTCTCACCATGAAAATAAAGCATGTTTATTTTAGTGTTTGTAATATTTATATTTGGGTTTACCAATGTTAGGTTTATAATATTAGTCCCTTGGTTTGAATATTATTCCCTTGGGTTCATAGTCCCTTGGAGTTTTAGTATTAATCCCTTGGGTTTATGTTTCTCTTGGGTTCATAATATCAATCTCTTGGGTTTATTATATCAATCATGGTCAAGCATGGTCAATTGTGGTCAATTATGGTTTGATCTCCCATTATGAAAACATTTGTCTCCACATAGGGTTTATATACCTTCGCTTTATAATATTAGTCCATTGGGTTTAATATTGTTCCTTTCAGTTTATAATATCAATTGCTTGGGTTTATTATTCCCTACTCAACCATGGTTTGTTATGATGTCAACCATGGTCCAACATGGCACTGTGATAATGATTTTTTCAATATGATAATCAATGATGGTCAATCATGTTTATTTTAGTGTTTATAATATTTATCTTAGGGTTTATATATATTGGGTTTATAATATTAGTCCTTGAGTTTTATTATTCCTTTGGGTTTATAATATCAATCGCTTGGGTTTATTATTCCCTTAGATTTATAATATCAATCATGGTAAATCATAGCTAACCATGGTCCACCATGGTTGAATGTGGAATTATGAAAATGATTGTCTCACCTTGAAAATAAACCACGTTTATTTTAGTAGTTATAATATTTATATTAGATTTTACCTATGTTGGGTTTATAATATTAGTCCCTTGGGTCTAATATTATTCCATGGGTTCGTAATCCCTTGGGGTTTTAGTATTAATCCCTTGGGTTTATGTTTTCCTAAGGTTCATAATATCAATCGTTGAAGTTTATTATTACTTGGGTTATAATATCAATCATGGTCCACCATGGTCAACCATAACCAACCATGGTCACTTCTGGTCAATCATGGTCCCATCTCGCATTATGACAACATTTGTCTTCATATAAAAACCATTCACAATTATGGAGAGCCATGGTCAACCATGGTGAGTCATGGTAGATGATGGTCAACCACTTTTTATAGAATGAAACATGGTCAACCATTGTGAATCACTCAACATGTTTGAGAGTGTCTAGATATAAAAATCAACCATGATCAACCATGGTCAATCACTCAACATGTTTGAGAGTCACCTTGTGACAAAAATTGTCTAGATATAAAAATCAACCATGATCAACCATGGTCCAATGTCACATTGAATCAACCATGATCAACCATGGTGCAATGTCACATTGTGACAAAAATTGTCACGATATGAAAATTAACAATGGTCCACCATGGTCCAATATGACATTGGATAGGGATTGTCCAAATATGAAAATAAACAATGGTCAATTATGTTTACTTTAAAGTTTATAAAATTTATATAGCTTAACTTCATAATATTAATCCTTTAGATTGTACTCATAATCTCTTAGTCATTAGATATATATTTTATATTTTAGTTCATCTAATATATTAGTCATCAGATATATACTTTAGTTCATATAACCAGTAATGCCTTCTATTCATTTTTTCCTTAATTTTCATGTTTACAGGAAATAGCAACGCCCTCTTCCTTTCAAAATCTCTGAGTTTGAACACTCAAATCTATTCCTCATCAACTTTGTCCTCTTTCCATATTCAAATTATTTCATTTACTGTTTTTGGGACTTTCCAAGCATTCAAAACCAGACATAAATTCAAAACATTTTTTTTTTCCCAAATTAATAATTACCATCCAATTGATTTCCTTCTGCCTCCACGTGATCCCCACTATCTATTTGGGTTCACACAAGTATTATCCTCAGCATTGTAACTCGATTAAAACAGGAACTACTTGATTAACCGTTCAAGCCAGATCGAATTTCCTGGAAATATCGAGCGTACCAATCGAACTGTCTAATTTCTTTTATTTTTAACCTAGATTCAGGTGAATTTTGTAAATAGACTCATTTTAATAGCTTAGTTTATGTAGTTGTGCCTATCAATGGCAAATGGTTTGTTCTCATCATCTTTCAGAAAAAGATAATGATATCTTATAATGGGTTTATAAGAGAAACTTATATATTTCTGAAAGAAATATCCGAAAGTTTGTATTTTGGGATCCCCGATAAAGAGCTGGAACAGATTTTGCAAACTTCTTTCAATATAGAACTATGGAGAGGAGATTCTTTATGATTTAACAGAAAAACTTTCCTGCTAGTATTAAAAAAAAGCAGTACGTAATAAAATAAGGGGTGTCGATTTCAGTAAGTTTTCGCTCTGTTCAGTCATAACAGATATTCCAGTACAACCGAGTTATGAGCGTACAACAACCAGTTAGAACTCCAAAAAATTGCTCAACAAGACAAGACCTGCAACTCTTTTTGGAGTTTTCAACATCAGCGTCACCACTCTCATTAAATTCATTATCATGTTCATCTTCTTCATCATAATTGAAGGAATTGCTTTCCAAGGAACTGGGATTCTTTATTGATATGGCTCTGGTAGTCTCTTCTTTCATAAAAGAAGACAGCTTTGCAGGGCTAATTACTGCAACAGGTTATGAACTTACCATCCTTAAATCAAGCAGCCATTATCAGTAAAACAATTTTAGATGCAAAATTCATTGCAGTCATGAATCTGGACTCTGTGAAATATCGACATACCCACAAAAGTTTAGAGGATAGGGTATGTCCCACAGAAACAGTGAACACAAACTGTGCAGATAGATGACAAACTCACATTCAATGCAATCTCAACTGAAGATACAATGTCCTACTGAAGGGGGATGAGCTTGCGAAGGCTTCTATTTGGGTTGTCTAAGACCTTAGAAAAATTAATGTCTCCGACTAAGTATCTGGAATATTTATACAGATCTGCCTGTATAGCAATTCTAATGCCAATCATAACCCAACAGTCGCACCCAAACTATTTTTCAAATGATTCAACCCTTTGCCAGAAATTTAGGTCAACAAAGTTATCTAACCTGCACCGTCGAAGCTGTCCTTCTCCTCCTTCTCCTTTCTTCATAATAAGCAATCTCCCCTTACTTTTTTGCTTGCAGTTCGTATGATATATAAAATTTGTAGAAAAAATATCTTGCCTCTTACCTCCTAGGCAGCCTCGTGCAAGCTTCTGTATTCATTTTTCTGAAAGTCCCCAGTTTTGAAGAGCTGTTGATGCTTAAGAACACTCATAAAATGTGAATCCTTTTTCTGATGTGAGGTATGCGATTCCCATTCCTTTCCTACAAATCGACATTGATACGAAGGCACGAATGGCAAACAAACCTGTCCATGTGAACACCTGTAATTGCAAGACACTGTTACAACTAATTGAATGATTATACGCAAAGGCTGAAGATTACTTATGGAATGATGTACCGAAACCGATAATGTCCAGCCTTTGATGCATATATATTTGTTGGGTATTTTTGCAATGGGAAAATACCAAAACCAAACATTAACTGAACACAGAGTCAATGCTCTGTTTCCTTTACTCCATTTCCTTTACTCCAGGATCTTTTGTGCACAGGGAAGCCTTAAAAATTTTTTTACTGAACAAAGTATTTCACCACCATAAAGATTTCCATTCATTAAAATAAAAACACTAATACATATTCATCCTCTTTGCTCAGAGGGATTTACCAAAAACAACATTCAACCAAAACTCTGTTTTCACCTGAGAATTTACTGAGACATATTCATCCTCTTTCACTCAGAGGGATTCACCAAAACATTACAAAAGAAATTACTCTGTCTCCTTTCAAATTTTACACCACTGTGTGTAAATATTTCATTTACATTCACTGCTGTGTGAAAACAAAAATTATAGGGATTTAGACATTTACCTTTTCACTGTTGTGTGAAACAATTCATGGTTTTGAAAACAAACTACCCCGTGGTTTTCTTCATTCACTTCACTACCTTCTCCTGTACTGCTGTGCATTCTTTTTACTTCTTACATTACAAGGAAAAATTTACGGTGCTGTGTTTCATGCCAAATACCTGACATTACATTACAACCCAAACAAAAATTCATTCACTCTTCTGTGCTTTCTTCTGGTTTCCATTCGATGCTGCGAACTCACTGCAACTCCTCCCCGTGTGCAATACACTTAACACACAGTCAACGCACATAAAAAAATAATATAACATACGGTTCCTATGCAATTAATAATAAATTACATACCCCATACCTCCGTATAAAATAGATATAACGCGGCCGTAAAAAAACATTAGAAACATTACCAACAAAATGTCAGTTCTTTAACATAAGGTATGGGAAATAACATTACTCCACGCAACATTTAATTTCAGCAGACCTCGTATGCACCTTCCTCGCGATCGGACGGCGGGCAGTCTTTGAGCTGATCGGACGAATATCGGGTGCCCTGTTTTAACTGACTTTTATCATCCGAAAAGTGTTCGAGGGTGATGTCACCCCAATCCACGTGCCTCCTCCAAATTGCATCGGAGCCCCTTCGTACGGAAACCTCTCATGCTAAAGAGCGGTGCGATAACTTACCGGTGGTTTTCAGCTGTGGTTTCGGGGGCTGTTTTCCTGCTACGTGATGGCGGATTCGGAAGTTGACAGGCTGTCGTCGTTGTTCCCTGCACGGCAGTTGGAATTAATATTCCAACACTCCCCTTTAATTTCAACTGCTGGGCATTCGGTCATACCCAGACACTTTCTCAACTCCTTGACATGCTGTTGTTACAAAAGTGTCTTCCTCTTAACAGAGGGATTCACCACTGTCTATGCTGAAAAGCATCTTCCTCTAAACTAGAGGGATTCACCTGTCTATGCCAAAAAAAACATCTTCCTCTTCACAGAGGGATTCTCCAAAGACAAAAAATCTTCTTCTTAACAGAGGGATTCACTAAAACTGCTTCAGATGCAGTTCCACAAACAATAAAATAGTCTTCCTCTTAATAGAGGGATTAACCTGAAACTGTGCTTAAGAGCACCTTCCTCATGACAGAGGGATTCACCTGTGACTATGCTGAAAAGCATCATCCTCTTGATAGAGGGATTTACCATGTATATGCTAAAAAGCATCTTCCTCTTGACAGAGGGATTTACCATGACACTGTGCTGAAAAGCACCTTCCTCTTTAACAGAGGGATTCACTAAGAACTTCACTTCCTCTCACGGAGGGATTACTGCCAAACACTGCTTTAGATGCAGTTTCAAAACAAAACATTCATTGCACTGTTGTGCATACTCATTACATTGTTCTTTTATGTTGCTGCATATTCTCTTCTGCACTGTTGTGCCATCTTCTTTGCTGCGTCTACCCCACACTGCTGTGTCTATACTTGCTGTTGTGTTGCTGCACTTCACTTACATTTCTTTGCAAACTCTGCATTGCTGTGCATTTTTCAAAGACATAATACTTTGTCTTTTATGGAACAATTACTCTGTCCCACCTTACAAATTTACACTGCTGTGTGTAAACATTTCTTACATTCACTGCTATTGCATATGTTGCATTTCAATTCAATGAACAACACATTCACTATACTTACATTTACTGTTGTAAAGGAAAAAATTTCTTTTACATCTGCTGCTGTACATTACCTTTCATTTCTTCAACAAAAACTTCATGCTGCTGCATTTTCTTATTTACATTGCTGTGTAAAAACACATTTCTTCACTCTCTCTTATTTCTGGTTTCATTTTCTTTGCACTACTGTGCTTCTTCTTCTTGCCATCACGCTGTTGCCTTTTCTTATGCACTGCTGTCCATACCCATAACATAGACTCTGTCATCCCTGCGTTTTTATTTGCTGCTGCGTTGCTTCTGCAATTTGCACTGTGGCTGCCTTTTGTTTCATCATACTACTATGTGCCCATACACTAACTCTTTACTCTCCATTACTTGCACATAGAGAGAAATCATCCTCACGCCGTATTGCGCTGCATTCTCCACACAACAAAAAAAAACACGGGCTGCTGCCTTTTCTTTTTACACCATTGCTTCACACAATCTTAGTCTTCATTCATTTTTTTTACACAATGCACTGCTGTGCAGTTCCTTTCATTTTTCTGTTGCCACACATTATCATTCACCCATGTGCATTAAAAATATGCTGTCCCTGTTTCTCTTTATGCATTTCTTTGCCCGCTGCATTGCATATGAAGAAAAACATTACATTTTTTTGCTGCTGTGTATTGTACTCACTCCGCTGTGAGTATGTTCTCTCACATTACATAGAAGGAAACTACCTTCCATTGCTATGCATTTCAATGCATGTGCTCTATAACAAAAAATTCAAAAACTGTTGTTTTATGTTCTATCTTCCCACTGCTGTGAGGGTCTTCATGCTTTGCATATTTTTCTTATTGCGCAACTGCACTTCACATTTGAGCGCTGCCCCTTTTTTCTTCTCTGCTTTTATGGCAGATTTAACTTCATATTTTTCCCTTATAAAAGGTCTTCATCAAAGAGTGACTGTTAAAACAGTTCAGCAACAAAACATTACAAGCTCCCCTTTAATGTGTGCTTGTCTTCTTTTGGCAGACTCTTCTCAAAACAAATTTAGATCCACTGGGGAGTTCAAGGGATTTTCAGATTGCCTTTCCTTCCTTCTCCATACTTGTGTAACTTTCTTCTTTTGCATGGGTCTAGCTTTTGTAAGAGCCCATGTCAAGTTACAGTCTCGTGCCATATGCCCAATGTCATGACACTTGAAACATTCAACATTTTTCATGAATAAGAATTCATGATTTCTTCTTGTGAAATTATTTCTTGGAGATTGTCGGGGACCACAACATCTATCTCCA
>APFE030350077.1:24085-76933 GCA_000404065.3 Pinus taeda
TCATGAATAAAAATTCATGATTTCTTCTTGTGAAATTATTTCTTGGAGATTGTCGGGGACCAGAACATCTATCTCCATGAAATTCTCTACAGTCTTTTGCCATATGACCAAAGTTTGAGCAAGAATAACAATAACCAAAAAATGAACTTTGGTACCTGGGAGATGGAGGTTTCCTTGATGTACTTCTGAAGCCTTGCTGCCTTGAGATCCTTTGATGATCACCATTGCCTCTTGCGTCTTTTCCATCAGCTACATTTCTTCTTGGAGCTGGTTTTCTACTTGGAGCAGGATTTCTTCTATTGCAGCCTTCATTTTTCTCCTTGCCTTTGCTGGAACTAAGAGCATCACCATTTCTTTCTGGCTTCTTCACATCTCCTTTGCTTAAAGCATTTTCATCCTTGTTTGAGGATTCACCTACATACCCAAGTCCTGATTTATCAGATGGAGATCTATGATAACTGAGCATGTCATCCAAAGCTTGAGAGCTCTTCATGATCTTGTTCATCCCTTCAACCTTCTTCCTGAGGAGGACAATCTCTTCTTCCAATCTTTCACATTCATTATTCTTCTTTGCAAGTTGTTCCTCAGTTTCTTCCTTGCTACGAGTAGCTTCAGCTGCTACTGTTTTAAGGGAGATGATATCTGACTTCATTTTGGAGATTTCTGCTTGACTGCTCTCCATTTTCTTTTCAGCTTCTTGTGCCTGCTTCTTGGCTTCTTGTAGCTCAGACTTAAGGGAGGATACCTCTACCTTGTACTGTCCAATCTCTTCTACAAGTTTGTTCACTCTCTTGTGCCTTTGTTCAAGTTGACTTGACAAGGCATCTTCCTGCTTCTTCGCTTTATTCAACTGATTTGTCATGGATATGACTTCTTCATGATGCTTCCTTCTGCGTTCATCAAGTTCCTTCTTAAGCTTGGCAAGCTCTTCATCCCTTTCTTGCACTTGAAGCTTGATGAGGTAAATCTTCTCATTTTCAGCTTTATGATGGGTTCAGAATTTTCTTCTTGACTGATGGTCATGGTCAGTGCTCCCTTTGCATGAAGGTCATGAAGTCTGTCCCATATATCCTTTGCTGATGAATATTTTCCTAGATTCTTCTTTACAGAATCGGGCAGCCCATCCAAGATTGTCTTTGTTGCTTTTGCATTGTACTCCTTGGATTCTCCATCCATTTTGCTATCATCAATCACTAACTCCCATATTTCAATCCCTTCAGACTGTAGGAAAGTCCTCATTGTTATTTCCCACATATCAAAGTTTCCATTAAACCTTGGAGTCTCAAATAAAATGCTTTCAAATAGATTGTCTTCTATTTTAATAGTAGAGGGAGGCACAACCTTAGGGGATTTGGACACTTTCTTCTTTGACCTTGCCATTCTTAACTATTTTTAAAATCCCTGACTGCATTTTTAAAATGACTCACTCTTTCTTCAACAGCAACTCAAAAACTTGAGAAATACCTGAATCCCTTTGGCTGAAACTTCACACAGCTCGAGAAGCTTTACTGCTGCTGCAACAAGGGTCTTTCCTTCAGCTTCTTTGACACTTCAAAGAGCATGAACCTACTCTATCACCATCAAAGAGCCTGGACTAGCTCTGATACCACTGTTGGGTATTTTTGCAATGGGAAAATACCAAAACCAAACATTAACTGAACACAAATTCAATGCTCTGTTTCCTTTACTTCAGGATCTTTTGTGCACAGGGAAGCCTTAAAAAAAAATTTACTAAACAGAGTATTTCACCAACATAAAGATTTCCATTCATTAAAATAAAAACACTAATACATATTCATCCTCTTTGCTGAGAGGGATTTACCAAAAACAACATTCAACCAAAACTCTGTTTTCAGCTGAGAATTTACTGAGACATATTCATCCTCTTTCACTCAGAGGGATTCACCAAAACATTACAAAAGAAATAACTCTGTCTCCTTTGAGATTTTACACCACTGTGTGTAAATATTTCATTTACATTCACTGCTGTGTGAAAACAAAAATTATAGGGATTTACACATTTACCTTTTCACTGTTGTGTGAAACAATTCATGGTTTTGAAAACAAACTACCCCCTGGTTTTCTTCATTCACTTCACTACCTTCTCCTGCACTGTTGTGCATTCTTTTTACTTCTTACATTACAAGGAAAAATTTACGCTGCTGCGTTTCATGCCAAATACCTGACATTACGTTACAACCCAAACAAAAACTCATTCACTCTTCTGTGCTTTCTTCTGGTTTCCATTCGCTGCTGCGAACTCACTGCAACTCCTCCTCGTGCGCAATACACTTAACACACAATCAACGCACATAAAAAAACAATATAACATACGGTTACTATGAAATTAATAATAAATTACATACCCCATACCTCCGTATAAAATAGATATAACGCGGCCGTAAAAAAACATTAAAAACATTACCAACAAAATGTCAGTTCTTTAACATAAAGTATGGGCAATAACATTACTCCACGCAACATTTAATTTCAGCAGACCCCGTATGCACTTTCCTCGCGATCGGACGACGGGTATTCTTTGAGCTGATCGGACGAATATCGGGTGCCCTGTTTTAACTGACTTTTATCGTCCGAAAAGTGTTCGAGGGTGATGTCACCCCAATCCACGTGCCTCCTCCAAATTGCATCGGAGCCGCTTCATACGGAAACCTCTCATGCCAAAGAGCGGTGCGATAACTTACCGGTGGTTTTCAGCTGTGGTTTCGGGGGCTGTTTTCTTGCTACGTGATGGTGGATTCGGAAGTTGACACGCTGCCGTCGCTGTTCCCTGCACGACAGTTGGAATTAATATTCCAACACTCCCCTTCAATTTCAACTGCTGGGCATTCGGTCATACCCAGACACTTTCTCAACTCCTTGACATGCTGCTGTTACAAAAGAGTCTTCCTCTTAAAAGAGGGATTCATCACTGTCTATGCTGAAAAGCATCTTCCTCTAAACTAGAGGGATTCACTTGTCTATGCCAAAAAAAAACATCTTCCTCTTCACAGTCGGATTCTCCAAAGACAACAAATCTTCCTCTTAACAGAGGGATTCACTAACACTGCTTCAGATGCAGTTCCACAAACAACAAAATAGTCTTCCTCTTAATAGAGGGATTAACCTGAAACTGTGCTTAAGAGCACCTTCCTCATGACAGAGGGATTCACCTGTGACTATGCTGAAAAGCATCATCCTCTTGATAGAGGGATTTACCATGTGTATGCTAAAAAGCATCTTCCTCTTGACAGAGGGATTTACCATGACACTGTGCTGAAAAGCACCTTCTTCTTTAGCAGAGGGATTCACTAAGAACTCCACTTCTTCTCACGGAGGGATTACTGCCAAACACTGCTTTAGATGCAGTTTCAAAACAAAACATTCATTGCACTGTTGTGCATACTCATTACATTGTTCTTTTATGCTGTTGCATATTCTCTTCTGCACTGTTGTGCCATCTTCTTTGTTGTGTCTACCCCACACTGTTGTGTCTACACTTGCTGTTGTGTTGCTGCACTTCACTTACATTTCTTTGCAAACTCTGCATTGCTGTGCATTCTTCAAAGACATAATACTTTGTCTTTTCTGGAACAATTACTCTGTCCCACCTTACAAATTTACACTGCTGTGTGTAAACATTTCTTATATTCACTGTTGTTGCGTATGTTGCATTTCAATTCAATGAACAACACATTCACTATACTTACATTTACTGCTGTAAAGGAAAAAATTTCTTTTACAACTGCTGTTGTCCATTACCTTTCATTTCTTCAACAAAAACTTCATGCTGCTGCATTTTCTTATTTGCATTGCTGTGTAAAAACACATTTCTTCATTCTCTCTTAGTTCTGGTTTCATTTTCTTCGCACTACTGTGCTTCTCCTTCTTGCCATCATGCTGCTGCCTTTTTTTATGCGCTGCTATCCATACCCATAACCATAGACTCTGTCATCCCTGGGATTTTATTTGCTGCTGCGTTGCCTCTGCAATTTGCACTGTGGCTGCCTTTTGTTTCATCATACTGCTGTGTGCCCATACACTATCTCTTTATTCTCCATTACTTGCACATAGAGAGAAATCATCCTCACGTTGTTTTGCGCTGCATTCTCCACACAACAAAAAAAAACACGGGCTGCTGCCTTTTCTTTTTACACCCTTGCTTCACACAATTTTAGTCTTCATTCATTTTTTTACACAATGCACTGCTGTGGAGTTCCTTTCATTTTTCTGTTGCCACACATTATCATTCACCCATGTGCATTAAAAATCTGCTGTCCCTGTTTCTCTTTATGCATTTTTTTGCATGCTGCATTGCATATGAAGAAAAACATTACATTTTTTTTTGCTGTGTATTGTACTCACTCTGTTGTGAGTATGTTTTCTCACATTATATAGAAGGAAACTACTTTATGCATTTCAATGCATGTGCTCCATAACAAAAAATTCAAAAAATTGTTGTTTTATGTTCTATCTTCCCACTGCTGTGAGGGTCTCCATGCTTTGCATACTTTTCTTATTGCGCTGCTGCACTTCACATTTGAGCGCTGCCCCTTTTTCTTCTCTGCTTTTATGGCAGATTTAACTTCATATTTTTCCCTTATAAAAGGTCTTCATCAAAGAGTGACTGTTAAGACAGTTCAGCAACAAAAATTACAAGCTCCCCTTTAATGTGTGCTTGTCTTCTTTTGGTAGACTCTTCTCAAAACAAATTTAGATCCACTTGGGAGTTCAAGAGATTTTCAGATTGCCTTTCCTTCCTTCTCCATACTTGTGTAACTTTCTTCTTTTGCATGGGTCTAGCTTGTGTAAGAGCCCATGTCAAGTTACAATCTCGTGCCATATGCCCAATGTCATGACACTTGAAACATTCAACATTGTTCATGAATAAAAATTCATGATTTCTTCTTGTGAAATTATTTTTTGGAGATTGTCGGGGACCACAACATCTATCTCCATCAAATGCTCTACAGTTTTTTGCCATATGACCAAAGTTTGAGCAAGAATAACAATAACCAAAAAATGAACTTTGGTACCTGGAAGATGGAGGTTTCCTTGATGTACTTCTGAAGCCTTGCTGCCTTGAGATCCTTTGCTGATCACCATTGCCTTTTGCCTTTTTTCCCTCAGCTACATTTCTTCTTGGAGCTGGTTTTCTACTTGGAGCTGGATTTCTTCTATTGCAGCCTTCATTTTTCTCCTTGCCTTTGCTGGAACTAAGAGCATCACCATTTCTTTCTGACTTCTTCACATCTCCTTTGCTTAAAGAATTTTCATCTTTGTTTGAGGATTCACCTACATACCCAAGTCCTGATTTATCAGATGGAGATTTGTGATAGCTGAGCATGTCATCCAAAGCTTGAGAGCTCTTCATGATCTTGTTCATCCCTTCAACCTTCTTCCTGAGGAGGACAATCTCTTCTTCCAATCTTTCACACTCATTATTCTTCTTTGCAAGTTGTTCCTCAGTTTCTTCCTTGCTACGAGTAGCTTCAGCTGCTGCTATTTTAAGAGAGATTATATTTGACTTCATTTTGGAGATTTCTTCTTGACTGCTCTCCATTTTCTTTTCAGCTTCTTGTGCCTGCTTCTTGGCTTCTTGTAGCTCAGACTTAAGGGAGGATACCTCTACCTTGTACTGTCCAATCTCTTCTACAAGTTTGTTCACTCTCTTGTGTCTTTGTTCAAGTTGACTTAACAAGGCATCTTCTTGCTTCTTTGCTTTATTCAACTGATTTGTCATGGATATGACTTCTTCATGATGCTTCCTTCTGCTTTCATGAAGTTCCTTCTTAAGCTTAGGCAAGCTCTTCATCCCTTTCTTACACTTGAGGCTTGATGAGGTCAACCTTCTCATTTTCAGCTTCTATGATGGGTTCAGAATTTTCTTCTTGATTCATGGTCATGGTTAGTGATCCCTTTGCATGAAGGTCATGAAGTCTGTCCCATATATCCTTTGCTGATGCATATTTTCCTAGATTCTTCTTTACAGAATCAAGCAGCCCATCCAAGATTGTCTTTGCTGCTTTTGCATTGTACTTCTTAGATTCTCCATCCATTTTTCTATCATCAATCACTGACTCCCAAATTTCAATCCCTTGAGACTTTAAGAAAGTCCTCATTTTTATTTCCCGTATATCAAAGTTCCCATCAAACTTTGAAGCCTCAAATAGAATGCTTTGAAGTAGATTGTCTTCTATTTTAATAGAAGAGGGAGACACAACCTTAGGGGATTTGGACACTTTCTTCTTTCACCTTGCCATTCCTAACTATTTTTAAAATCCCTGACTGTGTTTTTTAAATGACTCACTCTTTCTTCAACAACAACTCAAAAACTTGAGAAATACCTGAATACCTTTGGGTGAAACTTCACACAACTGGAGAAGCTTTACTGCTGCTGCAACAAGGGTCTTTCCTTCAGCTTCTTTGACACTTCAAAGAGCATGAACCTGCTCTGTCACCATCAAAGAGCCCGGACTAGCTCTGATACCACTGTTGGGGATTTTTGTGGGGAAAATCCCAAAAACACAAAAATTTAAACACACATAGGTAATGCTCTGTTTCCTTTACTCCAGGATCATTTGTGCAGAGGGAAGGTTAAAAAAATTACACAGAACAGAGCATTCCACCACCATAAAATGATTCCTATTCATTAAAACAAAATTACTAATACATATTCATCCTCTTTCACTCAGAGGGATTCACCAAAACATTACAAAAGAAATTACTCTGTCTCCTTTGAAATTTTACACCACTGTGTGTAAAAATTTCATTTACATTCACTGCTGTGTGAAAACAAAAATTACAGAGATTTACAGTTTTACCTTTTCACTGCTGTGTGAAACAATTCATGGTTTTACATACTTCCCCTGGTTTTCTCCTTTCACCTGTCGGTCTTTCTTTGTGCACTGCTCTGCATTTTTACATTACTTACTTCCCTGGTCTTCATTCGCTGTTGCAAACCAACTCTTAACCTCTCGTGTGCAAAACTAAAAACTTAAAGTCAACTCTCATGCGATTCATATGCAAAATAATAAAACTATTTTTTTTACTTGATCCGTGAAAATAAAAAACTACATGCGTAAAACAAACAAAAACACTAAATTTAACCTCTCGTGTGCAAAACTAATAACTTAAAGTCAACTCTCATGTGATTCATATGCAAAATAATAAAACTATTTTTTTTACTTGATCCATGGAAATAAAAAACTACATGCGTAAAACAAACAAAAACACTAAATTTAATTCTTTCACCTATATCTACTAACGCCATTTAATTCTCAGCATGGCGAAGGTACTTCATAAATTAATTTACTGGTGAAAGACAAAACTTCTCAGCATGGCGAAGGTACTTCATAAATTAATTTACTGGTGAAAGACAAAACTTTACGCATTCTCCATGCCCTGCAGAGTGTACCCAGCTTTGACCTGGATCCCACCGCGGAGAATCGAGGAGCAGATCGGACGAATATCGGATGACCATTTTTGACCGACTTTTATCGTCCGATAAGTGTCAGAGGGTGATGTCACCCCTCATCCATGCGTCAGCTCCAGGTTTTATCGGAGTCCCTAACTACGGAAACCACCTTTATGCAAAAGCGGTGCGATATGCTTACCGGTGGTTTGTGGTTTTACTTTGGTGGTTTCGGGAATGGTACGCCTGCGTGATCCGCGGTTGAAATTACAAACTCAACAGTATGGAAATAGAAGTCGCTGAAATTACAAACTCAACAGTATGGAAATAGAAGTTGCCGTTTACTTCCATGTCCCACACACAGATAGTGTTGTTAGTTCTCAGCTGTTTTGTCTTCCATGGGCATGAAGCATTGCAGGGATTGCCCTGGCATCCGGAGGAAGTCTGCATGAAATGGTTGTAAACTATCACTGGGTATCTCTAGAACGTCAGGCCGTCATTCGGATATCCATTTCCGTTCTGCACGCCTTGGTTCACTTGCGTTTTAGATATGTTGCAGGGCTTGGTTGCGTCTCTTGTCGCATACATCGCTTCCTCTGCACATCACATGCACATTGTTATTTATTTCCAATAGTAAAAGAAAAGCAGTAACAACCAGATCGAAACAAAGGGAAATACAAAGCCAATAAATGAAAGTTAACGCTCCTGTGACAACAAAATTTTAAGCATATTCAATCAACTACAAACATCGCGGCATATGAAGTCCTCACAACTATTCCAAAACCGAGGTAATAAGTCAATCGCTTGTCTTTCTTCTCGTCTAAAATGGGCATCCAATACATTATTTATTTACATAGATTCCATCCTACCTCACATGTATTTATGGGCATCCAATACATTTACATAGATTCCAACCTAACTCACATACATTTACATGATTCCATAACACCAATCTCATGGGTTAAAGAGCAATTTAATAATTTTCTAAATGTATAAGCATTTAATATCGAAAATGATATAAAAATATTAACGTTCCTATTTGCAAGACGATAACTAAAAGAACCCATGTAAATGTAGATTAATTTGATAATTAATAAAAGTTAGTAAATTATGAAAAATAATGTAAATAGAAATGAATTAAAAAGTTAAAACTAATTATGATGATAAGATTTAATGTTTATAAATTAATTTAATAATTAATAAAGAATTTAGTTAGTTTAGATTTATTTTAAATTGAAGATTTATTAAGTTCCGGGAAGTATCAAATTTCTTTGTATCCTAAGATATATTTATTTTAAGAGATTTGATCTTTCTAGCACCGGGTAGATAGGAGTTAAGATGGATTTACGCTGGTTTAGTTCCTCTTTTGTTCAAAAATGGAAAGACAAATTAAAATAAAACTTACACACTTAAACTAATAGCTCACAGGTGAGCCAAGTTAAACCAAGCAATATCGCTCTACTCCATTCATCATCAAATCAGAAATACATAAGTTAACATTCAATTTAGGGAGATCAAAACTATATCCTAGAAAATAGGAACGAAGTCTAAACTAAGACACACACACAACTGTAAAACAAACTTTCTCCATTATTTTCAACTCGCCCCCTTAATGGAGAAAGGATTCACTTGCACACCTAACATCTCCCTAAACAATTCAAATTGAATCTTCCCAAGAGGCTTGGTGAAGATATCAACTGCATTTTCACAGGTGTTACAATATTCAACAAAAATTTCTTTGGAGTGAACCTTTTCTCTAACAAAATGAAATTGAGTATCTATATGTTTTGTGTTTTTATGAAAGATATGATTATTTGCTAGCTTGATTGAACTTTGGTTGTCGCATTTGATCATTGTAGCATCCTTTTGTTCTTCTCGTACATCATGAAAAAGTCTTCTCAACCAAATTGCTTCACAAGTGGATGCACATGCATCTTGATACTCTGCTTCTAATAATGATAAAGATACATTACTCTGCTTTTTACTACTCGAAGAAATGATCCCAAACCCAATATTAAAAGCATGCCCAGTTATAGATCTTCTATCGTCAAGATTTCCAGCCCAATCTGAATCTGAATAGCCTGTCAATTTAACACCAAAAGAATCAGTATATTTAATGCCAAAATTTATGGTTCCTTGAAGATACCTTAGGACACCTTTTTTTGTCTACTAATGATTTTCAAGAGGATTTGTCATAAACTGAATCAACACACTTACTGGATATGCTAAGTCAAGTCTGGTTGTAGTCAAATAAATCAAACTTCCAACCAGTTGTCTGTACATGTTAGCATCCACCACTTTAGAACCATCATCACTTTGAAATTGAACATTTTGTTGTATAGGTACTAAAGCAACTTTACATTGATCCATTCTGAAATTCTTCAACAATTCGCTGACATACTTTCCTTGAGTAACAAAAGTCTCGTCAGAATCCCTCCAAACTTCAAGACCCAAACAATGATGCAGTTCTCCAAGGTCTTTCGTTTCAAATACCTGTGACATCGGCACTTTAATTTCTTCAACCAATTCAACAGAGTTTCCAGTAACAATAAAATCATCAACATATAAGGAAATCAACACAACCTACCCCTTTGAATCAAATCGGGTATACATATTTGGATCATTTTTACTTCTATTATAACCATGTTGTAAGAAGAAATAGTTTGTTTTCTCATACCAAGATCTAGGAGCTTGTTTCAACCCATACAATGTCTTCTTTAATTTACATACCAAGTGTTCCTGCCCTTTTTTAATGAACCCTTATGGTTGTGTTAATTATACTTCTTCCTTCAACTCCCCATTTAGAAAAGAAGATTTCACATCTAGTTGGTGTAAGCTCCAATGATAGTTTGTAGCTAGAGTTATTAACATCCAAATAGTATTTAACTTAGCTACATGAGCAAAAGTCTCCTCATAATCAATCCTTGCTTTCTGTGAGTACCCTTTGGCCACCAACCTAGCTTTATACTTTCCTACACTACCATCTGCTTTTAACTTAGGTTTATATAGTCAGTTACAACCTATGGCCTCTTTTCCTTTTGGTAATTCAAGTAATTCCCATGTTTTATTTTTAATTATGGACTCATACTCTTCTTTCATATCTAACCTCCATTCATCATACTGATTTACTTCATTATAATTCATGGGCTCAATAACATTTAAAATACTGGTCATAAGCGCATAATCTTTGTACCTTGTAGGTAAATGAGTCTGTCATCCTAATCTCCTTGGTAGCAGAATTGCCTCAATTCTGTCCTTTCTGATTTCTTGCTCACCTTTGAGTAGACTTCGACTACTAAATGTATCGACATCGCTAGGTTTATCTTTTTGTTGCTACTGTAAATGACTGTACTTGGCTTCATCATTGTTGTCATCAATCAGTAAGGGCATGTGACACCCCTCATAACTTTTGTCCTTGTTCCCTTCATCAACCTATTGATGGAAGATAACATCTCTACTCGCAAATACCTTCTGAGAAGATGGATTAAACATCTTATATGCTCTGGAATCAAAACAATACCCTACAAATATGCAGTTTATAGCTTTAACATCCAATTTCTTCCTATTTTCCTTAGGAATGTGTGTAAAAGATTTAGAACCAAATACTCTTAAGTGATGGAGTATAGGTTTAAAACCATACAAAGTCTCAAATGGAATCTTGAGATCAAGACATCTAATTAGACTTCTGTTCTTTAAGTAAACTACAGTACTAATAGCTTTTGCCCAAAATATATTAGGTAGGTTCTTACATTTCTTCATTTTGCGTGCACACTCCACGAGAGTTATGTTCTTTCTTTCAACAACCCATTCTATTGTGGAGTGTGGGGTACTATAAACTATTCTATTATTCCATGATCTCTATAATATTTGATGAAGTTTCCAAGCTTGTATTCTCCTCCTTGATTTGAGTGGAGAATTTTGATGACTTTCCCTATCTGATTTTCAACCGTATTTCTAAATTTTTTAAAGTGCTCGAAAGCATCAATTTTCCTTCTAAGAAAGTATACCCATGTATATGTTGTGAAGTCATCAATAAATAACAAGAAATAGTAAGCTCCGCCTAAGGATCTTGTCTGCATAGGTCCACAAATATCAGTATGCACAAGTTCAAGTATATATTTATTTCTCCATTTTATGCTAGAGGTAAATTCATCCCTGTGCATTTTCTAAGTGCATAATCTTAACAATCAATATGTTCATTTCTTAAAATAGGAAGTCCATCAACCATACCTTGTTTCTGTATCAGTAATAAGTCATGAAGGTAGATGTGACCAAACCTTTGATGTCAAATATTCTCTGTTGACATAGTCATTGAATTTAAAGCTTGATGTGGCATGCTTGTAACATTCAACTTATATAGGCCTCCAACTCGTAGTCCTGATGTGACTTGCTTTTGATGATCCAGCAAATCATTTACAACATAGTAAGTTTTGAAAAATTATACCTTTAAACTCTAATCTGTAATCATGGAGACAAAGATCAAATTATTTTTTATACCAGGCACATACATTTCATTCTGGATGCACCTGATATTACTATTAGGTAATATCACAGGAATATCTCTGTACCCTTTAATCTGATATGATTTTTCATCTCCCAAGTAGATGTTCACACCATTGTTGTTCTCCTTGAAATTTTCATACTAGTGTTTTTTACATGTCATATGAGTGGATGCTCCAGAATCCACAAACCAAGTTCTAACCTCATCGGTCTCAGCACAGAGAGCAACATCAAACACAAATAATTTGAGATCATGATTCTGATCTTCGCCAAAAAAATTCCATGTATGCCTCTTGTGTCTATGTTTGTTTTCATCATTCTTCTTTTTATAATAGTCTCTAGCAATATGACCAATTCTGCCACAGTAAAAACACTTAATTCCTGAATCATTTTTAGCATATGACATACCTTGAAATGGCTTTTTCTGGGATGGACCACCACTTTTATGTCCTCCTCCAGGTTTCCCTTTGAAGAATTTTTTCTTTGCCACCATTGATAGTTCTGCATTCTGAGGCTTTAGATTGATACGCCTCTCTTCCTCCTGCATCAAAATCCTTGTCAAATCTTCAAGTGTGTGAGCTTTCTCCCTCGCCACAAGCCTTGTAATGAAAATTTGATAATCCTCTGTCATTCCATTTAAGGTAATTGTGATGAGATTTGCGTTGGAAACTTTCTCCCTTATGTCGCCCAACTTGTATCTTAGTTCTTTAATCCATGAGAAGAATTCAGAAACAAATTTATTCTCCTCCATTTTAATGGAGAGAATGCTACTCTTCAAAAACAACACACAATTTGTATTTTTCGTTTCATATAAATCCTTGAGTGTCACCCAAATGTCATTAGCGATTTTTCATTCTTGGATATGAGGGATTATGTTGTATTTTACTGACATCTTCTACAACACCTTCACTTTATTTTCCCTCTTTTCTTAGTCTTGAACTGATGTGGTTGTGGCACCAGTAGCTACAGTCAGCTTTGCTTCATATATGTTTGTAATTGTCCATGCAATGGAGCCCTCGAGAAATGTTTGCAACTTGAACTTCCAGTTGGCGTAATTTGACCCATCGAGCTTATTTCTCTCATTAAGGTATGTCTCTACAATGTGATTATTCATTGTGACAGAACAATTTCAATAGACTCCTTATTTTAATTCACAAGCACCACCAGTAGTGTGTCTGAGCAATAAATCCATGATTCTAAAGACAGATCTACTGGTCCAACCTATAGATCTAGTGATCCAGCAAATGCTCTATAGATCCAACACCAAATCCTGCACCAATCAATCTACAGATCTAACTCTAGATTCTCCAACAGTTGATCTACGGATTGAACTCTAGATCCTCCAACAGTCAATTTATGGATCGAACTCCAGATCCTGTAATAGTCAATCTATGGATCGAACTCTGGATCCTCCAACAACTCCAGATTTAGGTGCTATGGATCCAACTCCAGACAGATGGAATTCTAAAAAACGCTAGACAGGACCACCAACATAGGTACATCTGGTCTCGGGCCACCTATAACAAGCAAAAAACACTAGCACCCTTTCACTTTATTGTTGGTCGCGCTGACGAAAATTTCTATAAGTTTTTGGCATCAGCGTAGGTATAACACTGACCATTAATGCTGATCAACACTCTTTCGATGTGTACAACCAACACTGATTAGCACAACCTCTCTTTGATGGCGATGCACTAATCAAGTTTACCCAAAAAATCAACACTCTGTAAAAAAAAGTGTATTGATGTACCTCTCCATGAGCAATTCCTCTTGTGATCCTCTATCGCCTCCAACAATAGCTTCACATGTGCTCACTAGCAAATGAGGCTTACTCACTCTACAATCTCAGCCACCAAGGCTCTCAGCCATAAAGGCTCAACTCACCACATACCCAACTCTTTGAACTTTGATACCATGTTAAAAAATGGAAAGACAAATTAGAAAGAAACTTACACACTGAAACTAGCAGCTCACCGGTGAGCCAAGCTACACTTGGAGACTTCCCAAAGAGTACCCCTCTACTCCATTGATCATGAAATCAGAAATAAATAAGTTTACATTCAATTTAGGGAGATCAAAACTATCTTCTAGAAAATTGGAACTAAGTATAAACTAAGACACACACACAACCCTAAAACAAACTTTCTCAATTATTTTCAACTCGCTTTAAATAGGCTACATTCCACATGAATACCATGGGTTCTCATAAACCTGGAGATCAAAACCACTGTAACTTGACCAAGTTAAGTTTACCTTAACTACTCAACAAAAATTAATTAAAAATAATAATAACATAGAAATTTTATTTTAACAGAAGTTTATTTTATTTTATTTTAACAGAGTTAAAATGTTTACATTGCTTTACATAAATCTTTTTATTTATTTTCATTTTTATGTATTTTGATCAGGTCAAAATGTTTACAAAACATTAATCTCTTACATACTCGGCTTGAGAAACAAAAATATTACAAATATAAAAGTGAATAAGAAAAAAAAAAAAAATAATTAAATAAGTTGGGAAAATAATTAAATGAGTTGGAAAAAAATAATAAAGAAAAGAAAAGAAAGGAATAAAGAATGAAAATAAAAAATAATAGTTATTGAAATTATTATTATTATTATTTATTATTTTAGTTTCAAATATTTTTCTACCAAATTTCCACACAACCTACGCATTCAATTACTATCTCAAAGTGGCCCATAACTCTAGCTTAAATCATCATAGAAATCCAACTTTACCAGTAATGAAAAAAATCCTCCCTTTTGAGGGTTACCTCCAACTCTTTCCTCACTTTTCAGCGTTACCTCTGACTCTTTTAGCCTAGAAATAGTAATCCTGATTGTAATAAGTAGTATCTAGATAGTCATCTAAAGGTTCTTAACTTACTATATTTGATTTAATATATAATAAAGTTGTGAGATCGATTTTGTTGCGGCTTGACTTTCATGATTACAATTAATTGATTAATTACAATAGCTAACATACTCAATCCATCCGTCTATTTTACCGAAGTGAGATCAACCGCTCAAATCAAAGAGCTATTGCTCCACTTGCAATTCCTCAGTCATTCTTAGAATTTATCTTTCTTTATCAAGACTATTCTACGTGGTTTTATCTTTCCACAAAGCCATATTTTCTCTCTTTTAGTGGATTCCAAATTTTCGAGAGCCTATTGGTCATTCTGTGGGTCAAATTTATACATACCTAGGTTCTTAGTTCTTAAACAAGTCATTGCCACTTTCTTAGGCACATGACCATTAATGGTAGATTAGGTTACATCCATGCCCATAGGGTGGTTGTACCCCATAGGCCATAGATAGCTATAAACACTCGTTTTCCTTGTCACATGTTGTATTATTGTCGTGGTTGTAGTCGTTTACTCATTTAATCCTTGTCTAATCTATATCTATAAATTTGTTCATTTTTAATTTTGAAAGGCATGGTTTGATTCCTTTTATCCTACAATTACATGGCCTCATAATTACAGCTAGGTCTTCTTAGTGGCATGTTTGACTTGAGGAAACTGGATTTTTGGAGTAAACATATAGCGTATTCCTAACATCCCATGAATTACATCCAATGAATTAATTTTATAGAAACTTTTTTATTTGGAATTTATATATTCTTTATTACATAGATGGTCATCTCTTTATATTGGAACATAAAACAACTATCTTTATATTGGAACATAAAACATAGTTGTTCAATATTTAAATAATGAGAATTAAAGTACTAAAATTATTTAGCAAAACATAGTTTTATTAATCAAATTTTAAACCAAAGTAAGAGGAACTTAGTCTTTTAGATGCTAGTTTAAATAATGCTAAATAGAACATAAACCATTAGAGGTTGAACATGCATGTTCATATCGCCAATACAATTGTAAATAATGGATTATATCTTTTATGGAGTTTTTCACATACAATATTGGAGTGTGTGTCATTCAATTGGCATTGAAGTGACTAAGCATGGTAAAAACAAGGAACATAAACCTTGAAACCAAGAAGAAAAACCATTTTGGTGTATACTTGCATAGCGTTTAAAAACGGAGACACAAATTTTACTTTTTAAGGATCAACAAGAAAGAAAAAAGCAACTCAGAGAACAAAGTACTAGAACATTGCTAGTTGGTTGTTATGTGTTTAGTTTATTAGAGTATATAAGCTTGTTTTCATAAAAAATCAAAATTACATTGATCAAAGAAGACAAAAAGGTCCATTATAAAATAAAATTACTCAATATCATGTAACATGAATAGAGAACAACACTCCTGAAGCCCATTATTAAATAAAATTACTCAATATCATACAACATGAATAGAGAAAAACACTTTTGAAGTGACATTCATACCTAGCCACCACCTTTTTGAAGTATGCTATACAAAGTTTTTTCTAAGAACAAGGTCTTAATTTTTATTGGTCTGATTGCTATTGTGTGGCTAATAGCTTGGTGTTTGCAATTTACACTCAATAATAGGTCATTATGAGGAGAAAGGTATTTATGTGAGACTGAAAATAGGGACCAAAACATTATTTCCACATAATGTTAGTGTTTGTGAAGTGAGTGCATATGCAAGTCCCTCATTTACAAATCATAACATATCATAGTAGTTGAAGCTCAGACCATGAAACAACTGCTAGAATGTTATAGACCTAACATAGGTGAAGAAAATAAAGAGGGGTTGGAAGACCTATGAGCCATCACTTCTCATCTTCGAGAAGAAAACCAACGCTTGCATTAATAAGTCTAGATGTTGAACCAAAAGATGGAAAAGATGGATAATATCAAAATATTTATCACACTGTGGTAATTTCTAGAGAAGTAATTTGTTGAATGCCAACAGTCCCTTTCCATGGTAATGACATATTGGGACAAACACGAATTTAAACTTGTATGCCTAGGAGAGAAAGTCATTTAGTTGAATAGATGACAAGAAGATAGGCTCACTCAAATGAAGACTCAACTAACGTTCCATTTCCAATGTTGACGCTAACACCATGACTAAGACAATTCTAGCAAGTTAACCTCCCTTAAGATTTTCTTAAGAACATTTTGGTGAATTTGAAAAGCATACCGAGGGCATTGACTCAAAACTACTAAAACAAGTGGGATATGATAGACAAGGATAAAAAAGAGTAGACAAGACATCCTAATCACCATTGTAGCTGAATAAAGGGTTAAGCATGAAGGCCTAGGTTTTTCACGGTTTTGATGGTAGAAATGAAAAGGACATAAACAATAAGGCTGCATTTGTGAAAGAAAAGGAAATGTAAAATTGGCCTATTCTTAGAAGGAACATAAATAATAAATGAAGAAGGAATTTGGAAGCCCATTACCACCTCATTCTTCTTATTGAAAATTAAAAATGGGAAGTGATGAAGAAAGTCTGAAGGAACATGCTAATTCATCACTTAGAGAAAGCAACAAGTCAATTAGTGGAGTAAAGAAAGAAAATGAGACTAAGGGGTCCGCATCAAACAAGGTATCCCTTATTTGTCACTATTGCAATAAGAGATGCAATAAAGCTATGTGTTGTTGGTATTTAGAGGCATTCTCAATCTATGTGAAGGAAGGCCATTATATAACATTTTTTTGTGAGAAGCAAGCCACTTTCCATAAGCTAGATTGCTTGTAGAGGAGGAATGTTAACGACACCCCAAATTCAACAATGAACTCAAAGGAATATAAGGGAGGAGCAGTGCGTTAGAGAATCATTGTAGCAATATCAAGAAATTTTTCCACCACCGTAATATGAGTGGACACTGAGAAGTGAAATGTTGGTGACTTCACCAACAGCTCACCCTAAGAACTACAAAACCAAGAGATGAGTGCAGAAATTGAAGCCTAATGGAGATAAATACCTCATGGAATTTCCAACTCAAGGAGAAGAAGATGCCCAACAAATCATAGAAGTGAAAGAAGTCTATGTTGACATCAAAGAGGATAGTAGGTTGATGCCAACAACCAATGTCACCTCACTCCAATTGCTACCTACAATATTTTAAAGGAACCCCTTCATAGAAGTGTGCTGGATACTAGTGCACATAGGTCAATACCCTTGGGGTGTTCTTGAGAACTCCATGATATCTGTGTAAGCATGTGTAAGAACTAAAGGTTTGTTTCCATGCCAGGAAATAGTTGATCCTAACTAGAGAATGCATACCACACTTCCTTTGTGGAATTTATTCATCACAATGACACAACATGTTGCAGTCACACTAATGAGAAAAATAGCATTCAACATGGCTTCAGTGATTTTCAAGATGGACCGTCTCAAAGACTGAGAGAGATGGAAATGGGTGTCGAGTTAGTGAACAAAAATTTACTAATATGAGAGCTAGTGAGAAAGCTAGCATTGATACCAATGATAATTTTGTATAGTTTTCCACTTTTAGGTTTCAGCCTCTCCAAAGTTAACAAAATGATATATATAAGGAATCGAAGGAAATGATTTTTTGGACAAACTCTTAATTATTAAATATTTTGTATATTAAAAAAAAGGAAAAGAAACAGATGCTCTAGCTAGTCCCCAAATATTTATAAATTAAAAAAATATAATTTGCAATTTCAAACTTAATTATCCATACTAATTTCTCATCATTTTCCCTCGTCTGTAGATAGTTTGCACTGTCGACGGTTAAAGACCCCGTCGGGACAAGGAAATTAAACCAGCACCTCCATTCTACGTCAAATCCTTATTTAAGCTGCAAAGCTGAGCCACAAGTTTTCTTTTCGAATTACCAAATGAAAATTACTTACAACGAAACCCAAAATCATTCCCAACGATAACCCTGGAGCATGAGAGCTGTTGGATCTTCACCCCGATCCTACGGCGTGAAGTTTGCCAGGTATCTTAGTACTCCAGACCCTTCTGTCGAGTTAAATCGGTTAATAAATGACAGAGTTGCAAGTGTCAGCCCAAACCTCAATTCACATCTCCACCTTTAAAGCATTACATTTAACGAGGAAGTGTGCCAACGAAGAGTACTCCAAGGTGGGATTACATGTGGATATGGAAGACAGTGTCTTAAATGCACCTTAAACCCATTACATAACCAAAGTTAATATTTGTAATATTTTCCCAACAGTAAAGTTAAAAATAGTATAAAATAGTATAAGTAATTTTTTTTATTTGGTTAAGATGTTACAATGGTATCAAAGCTCAGGTCACACATTGAGACTTATGGGTATAATATATATATTAGTATATATATATTATATATATATATATATATAAGAAACTGAGTAAGTGTGAATGTGAACACAGAGATAGAGTTCAACACTCAAAGAGTAGAAATGCAGAGGAGTCCCAGACCATCGAACCGGCTGGAAGCAACTTATGTAGAGGCTAACCCAGACATATGGATATAGTTGGGAGAAGAATCTCACCAAGGCAATGTTTCTCTACTCGAAACAGTTCAAAAATTATGTGCGAAGATGACAAACCTGAGAATAGATAACAAACAACTACGACAAGAACAAGAAAGAATCCTTAAAGGTCTGTCCGACCGACAAAATCATTAGGGACTAGGTCCCACCGCAGAGGATAGGGAGAAAACTCCAACAGTCCATCATGGAGAAGATAATGTAGAGTCAGCTGAAGGGCATGGGGAATATGAAGAGGGATGTTTAGATAATTTTTTCAACCAATGTAACACAAAGAGACAGAAGGTGGAATTATAAGGCGAGTTTAAAAAGATAAAACCGTCACACTTTGAAGTAGAATCTGAAGAAGCAGCTGAAGCATGGTTAATTGACATGAACATGTACTTTTAGATTTATGACTACACTGATAAACTTAAAGCACGACTGACAGTTTATCAACTAAGGGGTAAGGCCACCCTCTGGTGGGAAGAAATCAAAACTGTGAGAAAAATTGATGAGCAACAAGTTACGTGGCAAGAGTTTCAGAAGCATTTCAAGGATAAATATTTAACTGAGCGTTACTATGATGAAAGAGCAAAGGAGTTCCATGATTTAAGGTTGGGAACATTGACCATGGATGAATATGTGGAACAATTTATTTCCCTATTATGATATGTCTCATATATGCATGAATAAAAGGCCAAGATTCAACGATTTATTAGCAATCTACCCAACTTTATGAAGGAAAAGCTAGAATTTTATTATCATAGAACAATGGATTATGCGGTGTGAAAAGTTTGTATATGTTATCAGCAAATGAAACAAAAGAGTGAGGGGTCCAAAGGAGCAACGGGTAGGAGAGGGATAAATTTACCCCCAACTAGACAAACAAAGATCACTAATGGAAGGAATATACAGCGAAGACCCTTCAGTAAATTTCCAAGGAACAAGTCAAAGGTTCCAACCTACACCGAGAATAGACAGTTGGAGGGAGTTAATAAACCTGCTAATGACCAGTAGCCAAAACAACCCTTGCAATGCTGGGGATGTGGAGAATCCCATTACTACAAAAGTTTCCTGCACAGGGCTATAATAGAAAAACTTTCAAATATGCAAGAAGCCTCCATAGTTGGAAATGTAGCAAGGAGTATCCCTAGAATTAATGCTTCTATGGATGATCATGAAGCAGAATACCAATCCACCATGATCGAGTGTGAAGGTATGATTGCTGATCAACCTATTTCTATTTTGTTTGATCTGGGTGATAGCCTAAGATATATTAGTCCTAAAGTGGTAGAAAAATGTTAGCTACAAAGCAGTAAGTTTAAGAAGCCTTGGTTAGTTCAACTAGCCATAGGGACAAAAGGAAGGGTATATGCAAAAACATAGCATTGTCCTATAACAGTTTCAGGACAATCTATCCATGTCGACCTTAATGTAATCCCTTTGGGTTCATATAATGTACTAATAGGGATGGATTGGTTGGAAGGGCATTGGTCCCTATTCAATTGTAAGGAGAAATATGTAAGTTATCTAACAGAGTCAGGACAGAGAAAGGAAATACTAGGAATCAAGAAAAATATTAAGTTACGTCCTATTACTGCTAACCAATTGGGAAGATGTATTAGGAAGGGTTGTTAGATTTATGCTGTCTAAGTAGGATACACCGATTCCAAGAGTAAACTGACTTCTTTGGAAAATATTCTTGTCAATCAGGATTTCATTGATGTGTTTCCTAAATCCATTTCTGGATTTCCACCTAAGTGTGATATAGATTTCACAATTGAATTGATACTTGGAGCAGCTCCTATTTTGAGAGCTCCTTACTGCATGAGCATCCCTGAGCTAATAGAACTCAAAATGTAGCTTCAAGAACTTCTAGATAAAGGGTACATTCATCCTAGAGTATCCCCTTGGGGAGGTCCCGTGCTATTTGTGCGAAATAAGGACGGAACCTTCAGGCTATGCATTGATTATCATAAGCTAAATAAACTAACTATCAAAAACAAATACCCTTTACCATGTATTGACGATTTATTTGATCAAGTTCAGGGAGCTAGTGTGTTCTCAAAAGTTGATCTAAGGTCCAGCTACCACCAAATAAGGATAAAGGAAGAAGATATTTGAAAAACTACATTTTGAACTCATTATGGCCATTACGAGTTTGTGGTATTGCCTTTTGGCCTTACAAATGCTCCAGCTACTTTTATGAGTCTGATGCACAATATTTTTCAACCATTTTTAGATAAGTTTATAGTGATTTTTATTGATGACATACTAATTTATTCTAAGGATTAGGAGGAGCATGAAAAACACTTGAGAATAATATTGCATATTTTGCGGGACAATTAGCTATATGCTAAGTATAGCAAGTGTGACTTTTTCAAAAGTCAAATATAGTATCTGGGTCATGTTATATCAGCAAAGGGAATAGAAGTGGATCCAAAAAATATTAAAACCATTATGGAGTGGACCACCACCAAGAATGTTGTTGATATTAGATCCTTTTTTTCCCTAACCGGTTATTATCGTCGATTCATTAAAGGTTTTTCGAAAATAGCTTTTCCTATGACCTCATTATAGAAAAATGGGTACACCTTCCATTGGACAGCTGAATGTTAGCAAAGTTTTGAGAAATTAAAATAGTTACTTACTATTGCACCTGTGCTAAAAGTAGCAGACCCAGAAAAATCTTTTGTGGTTTTCATAGATGAAGGTAAGGAGGGAATTGGCGAGGTATTAACGCAAGAAGGGAGGGTTATAGCCTATGAATCATGTAAATTGAGAGAGTATGAACAATGATATTCTACTTACGATATTGAACTGAAAGTGGTGTTACATGCGCTCAAAATGTGGCGACACCATCTACTAGGAAAGAAAATTTTGTTATTAACAGATCATAACAGCCTTACAAATTTCTTTAACCAATCCAGTTTAAATGCTCAACAGGCTAGATGCACTGCATTTTTAGCGATTTCGACTTTGAAATGAAGTACCATAAGGGGAAGGAAAATCATGTGACTGACACATTAAGAAGGAAATTACATTACATCTATGAAGTATAATTTAGTCAAGTACGATCTAACCTTCTTGATATCATCAAAGAAGCATCTCTCAAGGACCCAGAATATACATTCCTTTGGCAGCAAGCATTGGAAGCTCAGGAGAAGGGGGAATAGTTTGATTATGGTATAAATACAAACAACATGTTAACATTTAGGAACATAATATATATTCCTAATCATAATTCTATGAAACAATTGTTATTGGATGAAATTCATAGGAATCCTTACACCGCTCGCCCAGGATACTAGAAACTATTTTCTACCATAAAAAAAAAAAATATTTATGGCCGGGTTTAAGGAAGGATGTTGCTGAGTACCTATCCAAATGTTTGGAGTGCCAAATGGTGAAGATGGAGCATCAGCATCCCACTGGTCTATTGCAACCATTACCCATTCCTAAGTGGAAATGTGAGATGATCACTCTAGATTTCATCATCGGTTTACCTCGCACTAAGAAACATCATGACTTAATTATGGTGGCAGTGGACAAGCTAAGAAAAACCGCTCATTTCATACCCGTAAAATCCACCTACAAAACTGTCGAAATTGCAGATATATTTGTGAGAGAAATCTTCAGGTTGTATGGGATACCCAGGGTGGCAATTTCTGACAAAGATGTAAAATTTACATCCACATTTTGGAAAACCCACTTCTTTGGGTTAGGTACCCAGATTCAATTTAGTACCACTTACAATCCACAAACAGATGGCCAAATAGAGCGAGTAAATCAAATCCTAGAGGACATCTTGAGGATGTTTGTGATGCAACAACTGCATATATGGGAGGACTACCTCCACCCGGTGGAGTTTTCCTACAATAATGAATATCACGAATCACTAGGCATGAACCCTTTTGAGGTATTTTATGGGATAAAGTGCACGATCCCCACAGATTGGAATAGTCCTATTAACAAATTAACATTGGGTCTTGATATGTTAGCTAAAATGGAGGATACAGTTGAAAAGGTCCATCAAAATTTAAAAGTTGCCGAAGATAGGAAAAAGGTTTATGCAGATAAGAAAAGATCACATAAGGAATTACAATTGGGGGATCATGTGTACCTGAAAGTCAAACCCCGGAAAAGTACTTTGCAGTGGAAGGGTTGTGCTAAGTTAGCACCCTGATACTGTTGACCGTTTCAAATCTTGGAACAGATTAGACTAGTAACATACAAGCTAGCACTCCCAGGCCATATCCGAGTCCACAATGTTTTCCATGTATCCTTGTTAAAAAAATATGTGTACAATCCTCAGCATATCATTAACTGGGAAAATATATAGGTAATAAACAAATAGAATAGGTAACATATGAATTATTGTTTTGAAAATTTCTGACAGCAGATTGTAATTTATGAAGGTCGAAACGGAAGGAGAGTTTCTGGCAGAGCCTCTTCATATTCTTGATCGGAGAGAAACCATCTTGCGGAAATGAGCCATCATCTAGGTTAAAGTGCAGTGGAGGCACTTTGGCCTGGAAGAGGCTACCTGGGAAGAAGAGGAAACTATGCAGAAAGCTTATTTGACACTATTTTATTAAAAGAACACCGGGGACGATGTTCCTCACAAGGGGCGGAAGTTGTAACACCCTATGTTTCATGAACATTTACTTTGTTACCATGTTTTACTTATTACTTAAATCTTTAACTTTGTTTAACATATATTGTTAAAGAATTAAGGTTGAGAAGCCAGAACAAATCTTGTTACTTAATAATTAAGAATTTAAATAGTTTTTCAAAGAATAGAAAGAAACAGTTAATAAATCCTTAGACAATTACAAATAGTTGCTCATTTGTTCCCTCAAAAGGGAAAATAGTGAGAATCCTAAGGGGTTGGAAAAAATAACAGAGAAGGGAGCACGAATTATGCTGCCCAAATTTTCCTTGAGCTAGAAGAAAGTAAATAGTGGGAAAACTATGGATTACAGTCGGAATGGTATGTGACTTGAGGTTGGACCATGGTCCTGATGCCCAAGATACCAGATTGGAACAGACTTATTGATTGTCAGGAGTAGGAAGGGCTCAGAGGGGGAATCTGGACGTAATCGCCAGATCCGTGGCTGGGTGAAGAGACCTTCCAAGAAAGGGAAGCACTTACACAGTTATAAATGAAGCATAAATATATAAGTAGTAGATTCTGTTCTTAGTAATCATTAGTTGAAAAGGGTTATTATTATTCAATAATGGACAATTAACATCAGAACTGCTCTTTGGTTCCATTTTTTCATTTTATATACATCGATGAATAATAATGATGTAATGTCTATAGCTTTAACTTTTCTAGGAAAATAAAACAAACCCATTTCGAGATAGTAATATATCAGTGGTTTAGAGAAGTCAAAAACAGTCTATGGCCTTTAGAGCAAACAATATCTCTTGTACTACATTTATATTCTAAACCATGACATGCATCTTAGATAGTTAAGCATGGATTAATATAAGCCCGAGAGCATTCATTCTGGAACCATAAATTTTTTGACAGTCACTAATAGCAATATCTCTAAATAGAAATATCTCTAATTATTAAACACAACAAGAAAGTGAAAACTATCAATGCAAATTATTTAATTTACAAAATAGACCTGAGCTTTAATTTTAATTGTACAAAATAATAGAAGCAATGTGCAAGGGTTCTTCATGGCTCTCGGTCAATTTCTGAAGGAACAATCGTGAGCCAACAGCCCGAGCTTATGCCCTAGGTTTCAAATCATTAAAGACAAGAACTTTTTGACTCAGAATAACCAAATCATTAAAGCTATGAACATTTGACTTAGGAAAAACTAGATACAATGATGGAAGTTGACAAAACAAAACAAAAGGAATGAAAATTATTGAACTGTTCTAAATATACAGATGTGGATGTAGAACTGAAAATAACAAAAAAATTGGGATTAAACCCTTAAGCGAGTCAATTCCACCTTGGTTCATAGAATTGTTCCACTTATGAATATACAAAAATAAAACCTTGTCCATTTTTCCATAGCATCTACAGATCTAACACCGATCTGAGCCTTGGCATGAGGTTTTTCCTTTAACCCGAGAAACCAAAACTTTAAATGCGACAAGGCGAAACATCTTCATAACTAATTGAAGTATGAGAGTATCTATTAGGTGGTAAATTTGCCAGAGGGCTTGATGAAAGACCAACCTGTAATAAGAGGATGACAATTGGTGTAAGGGAGACCTTCATACCCTGAACTCTTTTGGAAATACATCTTCGAGAGCCTTACGTGCACTTGCAAAAAAAGCCGGAGTTAAATCTTGTAGCAAGATATGATTAAACAATTGACATAAAAGAAACATTTAGGGGTTTTATTATTACCTAAGATGGATAAATTCTAGATGGACAGAAAAGATAAGCATCTGGAAACCAAGTGACAGTCATTACTGGCTCGTAATAGATAGAATAGAATTGAAAGAAACCCTGCAGTCTGCCCTGGTCAATACCTCCTAAACGTCGTAGATTTCCCAAACTCATCCTCCTTGGGGCAGGTAGACCAGCAAGTATTTGAGTCACCTACATGCCAAGAACCGGATGAGCAAAGATGGATTGGTTCATTCTGAAAACAAAAATGCCATGAGGGATTTAGTAAGCTGAAACTCAAAGCTGCAGTACCTGGATGCCTACTATACCCCGTCGGGACAAGGAGATCAAACCAACAGTGTCGTTCTACATCGAATCCTCAGTTAAGTTGTAGAGCCAAGCCATAAGTTTTCTTTTTGCATTACCAAATGAAAATTACTTATAGCAAAACCCAAAATCATTCGTAGCGATAACCCTGGAGCACGAGAACCGTTGGATCTTCACCCGATCCTACGACGTGAATTTTTCCAGGTATCTCAGTACTCCAGACCCTTTTGTCGAGTTAAATCAGTTAATAAATGACAGAGTTGCAAGTGTCATCCCAAACCTCGATTCACACCTCCGCCTTTAAAGCATTACATTTAACGAGGAAGCATGCCAATGGAGAGTACTCCAAGGTGGGATTACATGAGGATATGGAGGATGGTGTCTTAAATGCACCTTAAACCCATCACATAACCAAAGTTATTATTCGTAATATTTCCCAAACAGTAAAGTTAAAAAGAGTATAAAGTAATTTTTTTTTTTTTTTTTATGTGTTAATATGTTACAACTATAATAATTAGACAAAGCTATAAAAAATTCATGGCATAATTGAGTATAACAATTTCTTTTTAAAGTTTTAGATTTCAAAATTTTTAAAGTATATATATATATGAAATTTAAGTCTTTACATTTCTTTTTGTAAGTTTTAAGATTTCAAAATTTTTGTAGTGAATAAATGAATTTATGTTTTGAATTTTTTTTAATATATTTATTTATACAAATTATACCATCATAGATTCATCATGATTTCAGATCCACTAAGCATCGAGAGGGATCAAATCTCTCAATATACAAGTGCAAATCTTGAGGAAAGGTTTGTATCTCAATATATTTTCAGTAACTTTATATAATATATACATGGTTCACACTGAAATATTTTAATCTCCACATTAAAATATTATATATACTTAGTAAATCTCCCAGTTCAAAAGGGCCAAGAATCTTTATAAATGAGGATCTTATTCCAGAAGACCAAGCCAAACTAAGGAAAGAGGTCCAAAAGGTAAAGGAGGCAAGAAAGGAAGGTAAATGGGCAATCATTAGAAATAGAAAAGCTATTAATAGAGATAGAGTCCAAAATAAAAGTGATAAATAGGAATTAAGAACACTTTGGATCCTCTTCTAGAACTATCGTGGTTTTCCATGACACAAAGGTCCTATGTTAAGCTGGATCTCGGGTGATACTAATCTTATTCTCTTATTGGAAACCTGGGCGCATGATGAATCTAGGATTCCCACATTGATGGGTTCACTCTTTGGTCTACCTAAAACAAGAGATCCTCTCGCTGAGGGGTTGGTGTATAGCATGGTATATCAAAAATAACATTGCTTCCCACGTGCGACTTCATAAGATTGACCCGCTCAATCGGTACCTTTGGATCGACATTTTAGACTCTAATACCAATAGAATTTTCCTTGCAAATTGTTATTTTGCTCCCTTTAACTATACTTCCTATACGAAGAACAACCTAAATAATAATTTCCCCTTCATTAACTTAGAACTTGATATCCACAACCTAAGGAATGAGGGAAACATCCTCTTTCTTGGGAATTTAAAGCGCCTACTTCCACTAACCAATCCACTCTATTAAGTAATAATTCTAAACCTAACCCCTTATGGTTTTATGAAGATTATGTTCTAGCTAATAAATTCCAAAGAAATTCTGAAGATTTTACCGAGAACCTTTTCGACACTGAGCTAATTAAGCTTTGCAGTTCCCAAGACCTAATTATTTGTAATGTGATCAATAAGTGGCCTTCCTTTGGCCATATGACTTGTATTCATGGGCACAGCAACAATGTTGTGGATTATGCAATATATACCCAAGTTCTCCATCGTATTGTTAGTTTTGGTCCCTTAAACGACCATGAGCCTGAATATGACCATATGCCCTCTCCTTATCCCTCAACCTTGATATGTACACTAAACACACACATAATAATCGTGAGATTCAAAGACACATGCGTTTTGAAAAAGTAAAACCGATCTCTTCTTAAAAGTTTTAACAAGGGAATTAGGTTTGTTAACATATAATGATAACATTGACCACATCTACCACAATTTTACTACTATCCTCTCCACTACCATTAAAAACTTCTTTAAGGAAGTATCATATAATAAGAACAATAGGACTTCCAACTTGTGGTATGACAATGATTATAAATCTACTAGGAAAGTGATTAGAGATGCTCCCAACGAAACTATTAAGGATGAAAACATCAAGGTGTATAAAGTTCTTATCAAAAGGAATCAAAGAGACTATATAAACAAGAGGTAAGATAATCTCATTAACCTCTCTAAATTTGAGCCTAGAAAGCTTTGGAGGAACGAATGGGATTTCTATCTTAGGAACCTCTATGACTCCCTAGACACCATGGGCAACATCATAAGCACTCCTATAGAGGGAGATAACTTTTCTTTGGGAGACATGGAATCCAGGATTAAGAAGCTTGCTAATGAGAAGGCTAGGGATATCAAAGGGTACGAAGCTAAAATTCCCAAAATTGGGAGGTCCATCCTCACCCCACACTTGCACAATCTTCTCAACTTGGTGGTTAAACACAATTTCTCTAAGTTGTCGACTCAAAGCCTTATTGTGCCTATATTTAAAAGTGGAGATAAAAACATCCCCTCTAACTATAGGACTATAATGATTAACCACATTTTTGCGAAACTGTATGGGCTCATTCTGGATAAGAAGATTAACACCTGGCTTGAAATCCATGGTAAAAGAGCCATTGGGAAAGTTGGTTTTAGAAGGCATCATTCTACAATCGACCACCTTGTCACTCTTAGGACCATTGCGAAGGATTTTCATAATAGTAAGCCTGATCTCTTCTGTTGTTGTGTTGACTTTAGAAAATATTTTGACACGGTTCGTTGGGAGAAGTTATGGAGAAGGCTCAATGAGGTAATGGTTCCTCCCGAGTTAAGGGTCGATGTTATTAGATTATAAAAGAATGTTATTGCCAATCTTAAGACCATCGAGGGCTGATCTACTGAAATTAAATTCAACATCAGTGTTAAGCAAGGGTGTCCTTTATCCCCTACCCTTTTTGGAATTTTTAATACATCCACCCTCATATTTGGAAGTAGAAAACATCTTTCTCATATATAGACAAGCAGATGCACAAATTCAATTATTTTTGCTATTAATATTTTTTTGAATGTTTCTTGTCTCTTTGCCTACACACAGAAACATATAGACACACATTGAATTAATTTTGTTATTAATATTTTTTTAAATATTAAGTGCTATCAAAAGAATTACAAATATCCTTCATATCTTGAATTAGAAAGATTGCTCCTTGTCTATCTCTCCCTTTGTACATTTGATGTTATCCTTTACAACAACAAATCATAAATTGGAAATTTCGATTTAATGACCCACATTTTTTTTGTTATATATATATATATATAACAATATATATATAATTATATATAATATTATTTATATATATATATTAAATATCTTTATTTTGTTTTATATATATATATATATATATTCTTTTTTGTTTTTTTTAATATATATATATATATATAGGAACAAAAATATAAGATTTTTAATTATATATTATTTAATTTATGATTACACTATTTTGTGTATTTTTTGTTTTGATTTACTGCTTGACAATTTTATTATCAATAATATATTTTACATGTCATCTTTCAACTCTTATTTTTACATGTTATTTGGTCAATTCCAATAAGCAGTGAAGAAATTACATCTTCTCTCATAATAAAAATAAATTATTATTTTTTGCTAAAATTTTAATTAGTTTATATCTTTATATAAAGTTGATGTAAAATTAAGGTGGAAATTGAAGTATTTTATTTAGGAAAAGTCCAACTTGAAGACCAAAAGGCCCTTTTTAATGACATTTTATCCAACAAATTTTAACTAAAATTTGGTAGAGATTTTTAAAAACTCTAGTTTTTAAGTTGTTTAATTTAAACAATTAGAATGCCCAAATGATTTTTGAGGGTAATCCATTTAGGCATTCAAAAATATATTTTTTAATAACAAAAAATCACATTTTTTCTTGAAATTACATCCTTGGATTCAAATGAAAAAGGCTATTTAATCTATAAGTTTAACTAAACCTTTTATTTATGATCAATATTGATTTGTTTTTATTATTATTTTTTATTTTGTTAATGTAAAATATTACTTTGTTATTTTTAAATGTAATATTATATAACAAAATCTACCTCATACTAAATTATAAAATACCTCATAACACAATTTATTTATTTGTCTTTAATACAATTTTATTTTATTTATCTTTAATACAATTATATTAAATTAAATTAAAAAACAACAACATTAAAATATTTTTTCCAGGGCAGAAAAAACATAATATTATTTAACAACATTAAAATATAAAACACTTAAACTCCATATTAATTCATATACAAATCAATTTCCATATTTATAAGAGATACAATTATATGATACCTAACCATTCAACATTAAAATATAAAATACTTAAATTACATTTTAATTTTTATCATATATTAATACCATACTAATTCATGTACAAATCAATTTCTATATTTATAAGAGATAAAAATCTACGATACCTAACCATTCAACATTAAAATATAAAATACTTAAATTACATATTAACTTTCATATATTAATAACATATTAATTAATGTACAAATCAATTTCTATATTTATAAGAGATAAAAATCTACCATACCTAACCATTCAACATTTCCTACTTGACTGATAACGCAGGGTGTTGGTAGTCCATCTGCAAATTCCAACAACTTTTATTTTATTCTTTTACACAAAATTTCAACCACTTTTGCTTTATTGTTTTATTTTTAGCGAGAATCTGATTTTTTTTTTTTTTTTCCTAAGAATGCAGTGTCTCTATGCGATGCGTTATATATTATATTCAAATAAGATGTTTTGGAAATGCATTCCGGTAGAAATTTGCAAAAGGGGTTTTCATTTTTGTCTTTCTTTTTTTCAATTGTTAATTACCTTTTCTATATATTTAATTAATGTATTTTATATATATATATAGAATAATAAAGTTTTTATTTAATCTTGGATTATATGTGTGTTTAGCTTGTGTGCAATATAAGAGATGTCTCATATGTAAATTAAAAAAAAAAAAGTCAAAATATAAAATCAATTGAAATATTAAATTGGTGTATAAAACCTTTTATTTATAAATAATATTTTTTATTACTAAATTTATTAAAATTACAATTTTATTTTTTTATTTTTTAGTGAAGGTGTGAGGAAATGGTATAAGGATGTTGCTCATTGTGAAGGTGTATTGTGCATTTAGTTTTTCCATCTAACAAGAAGTTAAAGTGGCTTTGTTTTGAGATTGGGTAAGGAATATATAATGAAGCCAAAATTTAAGAAACTAAGGTTCTTGGTTATGCTTGATCTAGAAAGTGATATCCCTTAGGGATGGTGATCCCCCCTCTCCCTTAGTTAGGAGTTGTTATGTTCCTTTCCCAGACTCATTATATGTATGTAAGATAAGTACGTAGAAGAAGGTTAGACAATGATGTTGGATTTCCAAACCTAAATGATGCAGGAGCATCAAGCCCATTTCCATTTGTAAATATGGAATAAAATGGGGATAAAATTTCTGTGTTTTTTACTTAAAAAGTAGGGAATAAAGCTTCCAGCTTTAAGCCATTCTGTAAAAAAGGAAAAATCTTGCTTTTCCTAGAAGATAAGATCTTATCTATCCGTTATGTACATATCCGTTATTTTTATAAATTAATCAACCAGCTACAGCTCTCATCAGAGAGGGAGGCGGCATCAAAGTATAATTTTAAGCACTCTCTGGCATTTTAGTGCAATAGGTTTTTTATTGCATGTATCCATAATTAATTGACTGTGTATTAAGGAATTGAATCGCCTTCATATTCCAGTTTGATGTTTACTGTGTGTGTGCGAAATACTTTTGATTCGGTCCTTTTCGTTGTAACAACTTTGCTACGCCTATGAGTTCCATTTTATTAATGCCAGAGGAATCCTCTGGTTGGCGAGAGGAAGTATGACATCCTTTTAAGAAGACAGCAGTAGTGTTCCCCATGACCGAAGACTACCGTTTCCCAACCTCAGAAATAAGGAACGGTTGAGATGCGCTGAGCAGAAAGTCGACTTGAGTCCGTATAGAAGCGGAATTTACAATTGAAATTCTGATTTCATAACTGTATAAGGTGTTAGCTGGGCAGCATCGTGGATGTGCTCTGTGGCGAAGGCGCTGAGTGTATGACTGTATGCGTGGATATGCCAGTTATTTCTTTGGCTTAATCTGATTTGTTCTCGTGAATATATATATATATACCGTATGTTCATCTCTGTGGGTGACGGAGGCGCGGATAGAGCTTGAATTCACTATCCGTCGGCATATATAAACTGTGTGTTCTTACCTGTGGCGACGGTGAGCACATGGATGGCTGTCTGCTGAAATTAAAACGCCTGATATGATGAATGTAGCTTTGAATCACCATGGTTTGATTTGCAGCTTGGTCATGTTATCTGGTTGAATCTTTCTTCGCATATCCATAATAAAGAATCTCACGCATAGCTGAAGTGAATGTTTGGGTTGTGAGTTTGATGTCATGAGAAATGGAATTTAACTATTGCGTAAATGTATAAAGGGTTTTAACTGTGCCTATATGGGCGGAGTTGTTGGGGTAACCTAAAGGTTCCACACTGTGTATTGGCGGAACGCACAGATCTGAACACATAACTATCTGAGATAACCACGTGGAGAGCCTTAGCACCAGGCTTATATGTGTATTGAATAAGCTATAACCATTGGGGCTACGTAAATGTCTGCCACTGAGAGTTTTGATTTGAGAGAAACCATCTGTGCACGTGTAAAATGCCGGAGAGTTTGAGACTGAAGAGAGTAGCAGCTCAGGGGACAGGTCATAATTTTGGGATTGTATTTTTTATGTGAACTTTGTTGGAAGATCCTGGTGATTGCAGGGTAAAGTGAAGTTACCCCTGCATCAAGTGGTATCAGAGCGGGAATACTTTATTGAAGAATGTTTGTTTTGTATTTAAGAAAGTTTTGTTGAGGAACTGAAGAAGGTTTTGTAGAAGAACTGATATGCAGCATACACAAGTGAACATGAGTGGAAAGAAGACAAGATCTTAAAGGTGAGATGATTTTTTTTTTGATTTGAAAATTATGAATTGAAGTTTATGGTTGCAGAGGAGTGGCAGTGAACCTGAAGAATCCAATAAGGAATTGGATAGAGAAGACAACTGAAGTGTTCTCAGGAGAGAGTGGGAGATTGCAGAAGCCTAGAAGGAGCAAAGGTGTTGCTCAGGAAGAGGTTCCAGACGGAGGACCCATGCTTACCAAAAGACTAGGTGAGGAGAGCTTAGTGAGGTAAGATTGCAGCCAGGAGGACTAGCTGTTGCAGAGGCTTGTTGCAAAGGAGCTCGTGAAGAAAGACGAGAAGAAGATGACTACTAATAGTCATAGCAGAGGTTCAGGGAAAAGCCACAGTAGAGGACATAAGAAAGAGGATGCCAAGGTAAATGGCAAGAAGATGAGTCAAGAGGAAGTTGAAATGGAACAAGGAGAATTTATGGGAGATAGTGAAGATGAAGACTTGAAGACTGAAACTTCAAGTAAGGACAAAGGGGCACATGGTTTTAAATCTGACAATTTGTGTATGTTTGCAGGTGAAAGACAATTGGCTGATATTGTCATAAAGAAGGAATCTAATCAAAATGTTGATGCAGAGAAAGAAGGACCAACTGAAGATTGGTCAAGAGTCGTTGAAGGTATAAATGGATATGTGAAGTTTCCAAAATTTACTCCTAATGAAGTTATTGAATTGTACAGGAAACTAGATCTTCAGAGAAGAGAACTGGAAAAATAGAAGACGTATGCACAGGTTAATTTGCTGAGGAAACAAGGCAGGGGAGTTTTCATGAAGGACAGTCATGAAGCAGAAGGTGGTAAGAAGGTGAGACTAGCTGACAGTCTCATGGCGAATACAAATCAACATGCTGAAGTATTGCCAGAGAAAGCTGAGGAGAAAGCGAGTGAAAATTTTTTGGATCCTGAAAAAGACTTGGAGCTGCAGAAAAAGAAATTATTGACTGAAGCGACAAATGAGACCAGTGGGTCTTGTGATTTTAATGCTAACAATTTGATTGTGTTTACAGGTGATGAGCCAAAGTATGTTACAGAGGGACAGGAAGTTTGGGAGGTAGCAATATCTATGACTGCCGCTGAATTAACAAAAATTGGGAACAGCAACAGCAAGCTGGACATAGAAATTGAAGAAATATGGCAGCTGATGATGCAGCAATCAAATTGGAGGAAAATAGAAATAGCAGCAAGCAAGATCAATCAAAACTTGAACCTGATTGACAGAAAGAAGAAGATGGAGGAAAGGACAATAGAAATGCAGCGGCAGCAAAAGAATAAAGCATTTGGACGGTTGCATAACAAAGTATGGGATCATGGTTAATTTTAAGGTTGGGTGTATGATGCAGGAGCATCAAACCCATTTCCATTTGTAAATATGGAATAAAATGGGGATAAAATTTGTGTTTTTTACTTAAAAAGTAGGGAATAAAGCTTCCAGCTTTAAGTCATTGTGTAAAAAAAGAAAAATCTTGCTTTTCCTAGAAGATAAGATTTTATCTATCTGTTATGTACATATCCGTTATTTTTATAAATTAATGAACCAGCTACAGCTCTCATAAGAGAGGGAGGCGGCATCAAAGTATAATTTTAAGCACTCTCTGGCATTTTAGTGCAATGGGTTTTTTATTGCATGTATCCATAATTAATTGACTGTGTATTAAGGAATTGAATCGCCTTCATATCCCAGTTTGATGTTTACTGTGTGTGTGCGCGAAATACTTTTGATTGGGTCCTTTTCGTTGTAACAACTTTGCTGCGCCTATGAGTTCCATTTTATTAATGCCAGAGGAATCCTCTGGTTGGCGAGAGGAAGTATGACATCCTTTTAAGAAGACAGCAGTAGCGTTCCCCATGACCGAAGACTACCGTTTCCCAACCTCAGAAATAAGGAACGGTCGAGATGCGCTGAGCAGAAAGTAGACTTGAGTCCGTATAGAAGCGGAATTTACAATTGAAATTCTGATTTCATAACTGTATAAGGTGTTAGCCGGGCAGCATCGTGGATGTGCTCTGTGGCGAAGGCGCTGAGTGTATGACTGTATGCGTGGATATGCCAGTTATTTCTTTGGCTTAATCTGATTTGTTCTCGTGAATATATATATATACTGTATGTTCATCTCTGTGGGCGACGGAGGCGCGAACAGAGCTTGAATTCACTATCTGTCGGCATATATAAACTATGTGTTCTTACCTGTGGCGACGGTGAGCGCATGGATGGCTGTCTGCTGAAATTAAAGCGCCTGATATGATGAATGTAGCTTTGAATCACCATGGTTTGATTTGCAGCGTGGTCATGTTATCTGGTTGAATCTTTCTTCGCATATCCATAATATAGAATCTCACGCATAGCTGAAGTGAATGTTTGGGTTGTGAGTTTGATATCATGAGAAATGGAATTTAACTATTGTGTAAATGTATAAAGGGTTTTAACTGTGCCTATATGGGCGGAGCTGTTGGGTAACCTGAAGGTTCCACACTATGTATTGGCGGAACGCACAGATCTGAACACATAACTATCTGAGATAACCGCGTGGAGAGCCTTAGCGCCCGGCTTATATGTGTATTGAATAAGCTGTAACAATTGGGGCTGCGTAAATGTCTGCCACTGAGAGTTTTGATTTGAGAGAAACCATCTGTGCGCGTGTAAAATGCCGGAGAGTTTGAGACTGAAGAGAGTAGCAGCTCAGGGGATAAGTCATAATTTTGGGATTGTATTTTTATGTGAACTTTGTTGGAAGATCCTGGTGATTGCAGGGTAAAGTGAAGTTACCCCTGCATCACTAAACCTTCAAACTTTGTTAGAGGTGGTAAAAGACAAAGGCATTAAGAAGGTGCACGTCATCTGTAATCCTAATTAATCATAAAATGTTCCAACAAAAACACATTGATTGATAACTTGCCTTTTGGTTCATTGCTTTAGATCATCCATAAGTTTGTTAAGTCTTTTGATTGGCTCTCATTTCGACATATTTATATGAAATTAAGCATTTAAGCTGATGAGCCCTCTAAGGAGCTCTTTTTCCCCTATAGGGCCCTTTGGATTAGAGACATTGATTCATGATAAAGTGTCTAAGTCTATGGATATCAGGTTGGATATTAGGTTATAGTTTCTTTTTACTTTAATTTTCGTACCATGATAATGACAAAAAGACAATAGCTACCATTTTTTGCTAAAATATAACATTCTTACAAGTGTTTTTAGAATTATATATATTTAGTTTATGGAAATTTTAAGTTGCTGCATTTATAGACATGCAAATGTTATAGCCAAGTTATATATATTTAGTTTATGGAAATTTTAAGTTGCTACATTTATAGACATGCAAATGTTATAGCCAAGTTCTAATAACTAAGAGATTATACTTTTTAACCATAACATTTATATTCAAATTTTTGAATATATAGATTTTTTCCCGATCCCACTTTATTATATTTAAAATTAATTTATAAAAAAATAATATTTAAAAATCATAATTATTATTAATTTTTTTAATATAACTAATTATATTTTTATAATATTTTACCAAAAAAATAATTAAGTTAATTTAAATAATATCTTTTCACTCACAAAATTATATCTAAATATATTAAACAAAAATTATACTTAATTAACTTTTTGAATACATACTTTAATATAAATAATATATATTGTTTTTTAATAATAATAATATTATATATATAATATATATATATATATATATTATATATATATAAATATAAATATTCGCCAAATAAATATACTAATCTAATCAGCATCACTTGATACTCATATCACTATTTATTATTTTTATTTAATAATTATAAGTAAAATTTATATTATTTGATGACAATGATATATCCAAAAATTCCATTTATTATTATTATTATAATTAAATGTTGTAATTCCATTTTTTTTAAGAAATGGTTATCTGTTTATATCAATATGGTTTGGATAGGTTTTTTCAAGTGTAAAAGAGTATATGAGTTTTGAGGATTATTATTTACTATTTTAATATAATCGTTTTATTCGTTTTATTTTTATACATATTATTTTATTGAGACTTTTAGATATATCATATATTTGTTGAATTAAATACGGAAGAGTGTAATAGATTATTTGGTAGAACGAAAGAGAACAATCTGTTTAGTAGAGAATTTGAATAGAAATAAGTTCAAAAATGTTTTATAGTTCATTTTCTTTTATTAAAAAAATAGTTTAAAATAAAAAACTGTTATTTTTTTATTTTTAAATTAAAAATGAGAAAACATAAAGATGGAATATTATATTAAAACTAAATTATCAGAAAAAATAATATCTTTTCTTCAGGATTTAGAAATGTTACATACAGGAAAATAATTTTAATAAAGTTTTTTTTAAGTAGTGAAAGGGAAATGTTTTTATGATGGAAAAGAAAAATAATAAAAATAAAAATGTGTAATGGCTAATATGATAAAAAAATAAAAAATATAGAAAAGATTATGAAATATTAATCTAAATAAAGATATAAATTAGATAAGTGAGTATCTATATATAAAACTCATTATCCAAAAGATAAGATTGAGTAGACAATGGTATTCATAAATCTTATTATTTAGCAGATATGTGAAGAAGAAATGGTAACATATGTGTAACATGTACCAACATAAATTGCTAAAATAACTTCATTAACACAACAAGATAAAATTTTGTTTTATCTCCATGTAAATTTAGATACCTATAAGTTATAGCAATAACTCATTGTTATTTCCGATAATCCGTTTAGAGCATGGAAAATTTACGTTATGGTTTTATTACAAAATTGACTACCTTGTGATAAAATTCATTACCCGTCCCGAGGCATATACGAGAAACGACATAATTATGATTAGATGTTTTAGGTATGGGTGACCATGACTAATAACCATCATGGTGTACACTGCTGTCAAACCCTATCGAAAAGAATGCAAACAACACCAAGTGTTGATTGGGCCGTCCACTGGTTAGGGTTGCATCCGATGGCAGTGCTTCATCAGCCTTGCGTTTGGTAACTAACCAGTTTTTCCCCTGCCTATCGCCCGTCATTTTCTTTCTTGCTTTCGCTGGAACCCTCCGCTCTTCGTTCTCCATGGAAGGAATTTATGTCTGGGGGTATTAGTCTATCCATCTTCCGAGGGTTCCTTAACACTGTTTCACTTGTTAAGATGACTTTAAATAATCACACCTCTGTACTTTTTCATTGCAGAAAGAGGTTTCAGCTTAGGCACTTCTCCTTTTATGAAATTTGTCTCTTCCACGGTTAAGTTATGGTGCCTTCCGGCCCTTTCTACAACCAACTGGGGTCCCTGGAAAAAGGTACAAGGAGTGGAAAGCGTGTAAGGGTTTTCTTTCCCCTCTGCAAGTTGCTTCAGGTGAGGTTTTGATTTTAACAACTCCTTCAGGCTAGCTTTGTTCCTTGTGTCTCTTTTCCGTGGGAGAGTTTATGGTGTTAGGGTCCTATATTTTATAGGATGAGTTGATTATTGGCCATTTATTATTTTTTTATATGAAATGTTGTAATTAATATTCTATTCTATAATTATTTTAAAATAAAAATAAAAAAACAAGAAAAGTGAAAAGAATAAAAAAATAAAAAATATGAAAAAAATATAAAAAGAATGAAAAAAATCTTGAAAAATAGGTAAACAAATTTAAATGCCACTCAAAAAATGAAAAATGCATCCATTATATTTTAGAAATTTTGAATAATGTGGCGCTAGTCAAAATGCCATATTGAAGTAAGAGAAGTAGATTAGTTAATTTATGACATGGTTTAAGCGTGATTATGATGGATTAAATAAAATTAGTTTAAGTTATTGAATAATCAACCACATAGTGTAATTGTGGTTGAATTAGATTAGTTAGAATAAAATTAATTAATGACATTGTTTAAACGTTTTTAATTGACAATCAAGTGAGAAAAAGAATGAAAACTTTAGAAAAATAAAAAATAGCTCTACATGTTCAAATGCGCCTTTAGAGATTAGTTAGAAAAAATTAATGTTAAAATTAATTGCTAAGTTAATCACAATTCCAAATTGTAAATAAAGTGTTGATGCAACATATTTTGTCAATATACAATAAAGTGGGCACATGTCCAAACAACCACGGTCCACCCCACCTGGATCAACGACGGGGGATCGTATTCACCTCCCCCCCCCTCGAGCCCCTCCGATGTTTAATCACTAAGGGGGGTCCAAAAAGGTGGAAATAGGGTGGTCTCTAAGTGTTTCGCTCCCCCCGCCTAAAACCACAAACCATCCCTCCCTGCGAAAACTACCATACACTGACCATTGAACCCCCTCCGCTCCTGCACCACTTACATTTCGCCAAGAGGACTTCTAGTCCCTACCTCACTCCTATGTCATTCCCTATTTCTCCACTGCCTATCTGCCACCTCACACCGACAAACGTCACTTCCCTTACACCAAAACGACCTCTCGTCACTACTTCTCCCCCAATATAATGTTGCCATTTGGCACTCTTTCCACCACATCAGCAAATTGTTGGGTAAATAAATGCTTATCTGCTCTTGTGACAATGGACCCACTCCGTTTAAATGGTTAATTAACAACGGTAAACTCATTTCTCTTGTATAACCCAACAAACCCTGTTCCATCGCCTCCTTTCATCGTTTCAGGGTAACATGAAATCAAAAGTTCCAGTGCATAGTCAACGACATAGAGTCTGCCCCAGTGCCTAGATAGTGATCCATGCCTTCACTATGACCACTAAGCATAACCAGTCACTGCAACCAAGTGCCTAGCCGTTAGTTTCCATCCAGATATCAGTCTTCACTTATTTTTCTCGGGTAATTCTAAATTCCCCATTCTTTTATTTTATATCATGGCACCTAAAGGAAAATCCAAGGTGTTTGATGACAATACTATGCTACCCCTTATTATAATCTTAGATCACCAACCACTAGTAGACCAATACTATAAAATTGTTGAAACCAATTGTGAATTCGACCTGTATGAGCTTCACAATTGGTTAAAACATAACTTCTTGGACCAAAGCAATGAATTGAGCCTATGGGATTCTCTCCTACGCTAATTCATCTTTCTCCAGGCACACCACTTTCCCGAATTCGTCTCTTGGTGTCAATTTAGGTATATTCGTAGTCAAAGAGAAATTGTGGGCCAAAAAAATGACATCCTCTTCACCATTACTGTAGAATCCATCTCTCAAATGCTCCAATCACTAAATACTGACTCTCTGAAACCATTTTCAGTAGATTTCCTTATGGAATTCTACAAAAACCTAACCTTGCCATAGAGAGACAGTAATTTTGAGATTTTTCTCCCTAGGGATGCCCAATTACCCAAGAAGAACCCCCCATATTCATTCTTTATGTTCCCTAAGATGACTAAACATGTGATTTCAATTATTTCATGCATACTTGGCTATCAATCTGATCAATGGGTTGATGAGGCCATTGTTGGTTCTTATTAGATTTTGCAACTTGTGAGAAACCCTCAATTTCATTTACAATGAGTTCATTGCATAATCAATTCATGACTAGTTCCTCAAGTTCTCTACTGAAGGGACTTTCGAATATGCTTCAATGTTGGCTTATTTGTTTCTTTACTATCAGGCAGATAGGTCTTCATTCCCTTTGCAAAATTTAGATGAGCAGAGTAATCCACAGTCAATAATCCATTAGACCTCCTTGGTGAGGAAAAATTCCACTGAGTACACCTTATCTGATTATGTTGATCAACTTTTACACACAATATCTTGTTTATTAAACCACAATATAGAGCCTAGGATAGGACTAGAGATACAAAGAATTCTACATCTCACCGACCAAATAGCTAAGACAGGTGATTGGTACTTGTACCAAAACTATACCAAGATCAGAGTTTATGGGAGTGAATTTCCACCATACAGGCTCCCAAAATTTTTTGCCATGAGGATCTTCTAATTGGAATACATAAGACACATGATTCATATGGATGATCTCCATTTCGTTGCAGCAAAAAATAAGTCTCAGTTTAAAATCAAGGCACGGGTTGGAGCATTTATTTGTAACACTAGAGCAATAGGTAAGGATGTAGATTTGATCCTTAGTAAAATGAAATTCAATTTGAGTTTCACCTTGTCATATGACCTCTTTCGCATCATCTGCAAATTGAGAGTGGAATAGAAAACCACTCCCTATACTCACACTCCTGGACAAAAGATAGAGAAGTTCATGAATCAAAGTCAGTGGGAGGAGAATACGCTACAAGAGGTAGAAGAACATGTGATATCCATGACTACCTCACAGACTCCATTACCTCAATAAAAAAGGGGCAAGAGGCCAAGGGAGGATGATTCCCCTTCATTGACAGAGATTGGAGTCAAATAATTTCTGATATACAAGAAGAAGTAGAAGACTAATACTACACTAGTTTTTCTACAGGAGGATGAGGAGAAAGCCACCATAGTCTTGACAGGCCCTCATGTTTCTATAAGGGAAGAAGATATCCTCTCAGGATCCCCAGCTTCCTCAACTTCCCAAGATCCCCCAGATACAGTTCAAACAACAGAGTTGATTTAGGACTAGGATGAGCCAAATATTTTTGCAAAATATAGAGAAATTAAGAAGAATAATGAGTTGCTTAAATCCACCACATACTCCCAATTCTGGAAGCAAATAACCTCTTCACAGCATAGTCTTCTTTCAACCTTCGATACAGAAAAGGGGAAAATGAAAATTTCATTCCTTCAAGCACACGTTCCATTTCCAAAGACTCCAACTGATTACAAGAAAGCTATATTCTCCTTTGATGCTGAGAAGATTCACCCCATTAACCTAATAGACCTACATAAACAAACTAGTGAAATGCTATACTCTGCTCTGACTAATATTGCCAGGACATCATCCAAACTGCAGGCCTTACTCAGAAACGTATAATCTCAGCTAAAACTTGAAAAGATCTCATCTCTGGCTAAGGACTCCAGGATCAAATCATTGGATGACCTCGTAATTAAACTAGGGTATGATCCCAAAGACGTAAAAGAAATAGAAGAAATTGTGAGGAGGAAAAATGTAGACATAGCAACATTGAGGAAACAACTCAAACTTCCCTCCATTGAGGATCCCCAAGCTAAGGAAGTTGGGGAGCTTGAGAAATAAAAAGAGGACATGTTCAAAATAATAATTGAAAAAAGTAGCCAGATTAAGGATATGGAAGTGGAGATGGAAATATTTCTCAAGGAAAAGGAGTAGTCATCATAGCTAGCCATAGTTTCTCTAACAACAATTCCTATTTCAGTTGCAACCAGAATAGGAGCATCTACATCGACAACAAAAGAAGCATAGATTGAAGATTCCTCAATTGAGTTGGTTAAATCTATGGAATACCTATCCATTAGAGGGCAGGAAATTGAAAAATTAAAAACTCAACTTAAAATTTTGTAGGATTAGAGACTGAAGATATATAATTCATATATAGTAGAACTACAAAAATCTCACAGGCTAACACAAATAATTGAGAAGTTAGATAATAAGTCTGTGATGGCCCAAACACTATCACAGGCTAAAGAATGCATATGGGTTGAGATAAATGAGGCGATCACAAAAATATGGCCTTCAATTGAAATAATATTTGAATAGGAGGACTTAATATAGAGATCAAAGGAGTTAATGGAAGAAGTCAAAAACATATTGGGACAGAGGCCAGGGGACGCTAACAATTTAATTAAAATTTTGAATTCAAAAACCAAGGATGAGTTAGTAGATTTTGAAATTGCAGATAGGACAAAGACTGTCTTGGAAGTTAGGAGAGTCCTTGCTAAAAGGAGCTTACTAGTATTGTTGGAAAACAAGTGCCAACACATGGAGACCAACATCCAGAAGTTTCATAAGAAATTAAATGCATTACATTTGAAAGAACTGTCAAGACTAAAGGGAATTTGAGACAAGTTAGTGCCCCTAACAGATTATTAACAGAAGTTGTACTCAATAGCCTACGACAAATCAAAGTTTGCAGCTATCAAAAGCTCAATCATGAGAAAAGATTTCATGGAGACTTTGGAATTTGATCTGCTTATCAGAGTTGAAATCAAGCATTTATTTCTGGTCAAACCAACTTTCCAAAAATACCACAAGGTAGATGAGACTTAGAGAAAATTGGTTAAAATGGCAATTCGAGATGAAGACAAATGGGACCAACTATGTCAAATTTTGGAGTAAATTTTTTTTTATCTTCAGTTACAAAGAAACACTTTTTCTAGGCCCAGTCATCAACAACAGGCCTCGAAGATAGTGCCACGTCATCACAATTATTTCAACTATCTATTTTCTTGTTCTTTTTTTACAAACAATTTAGGATATTTTGTAAAAGATCTTGTGGTTTTCACTCAAGATATTTTTTGATAATTTTGTATAAGTACTTCCCAAATCGAAGTACAAATGTTGGGACTTATATCAAGAAAGGACTACCATCTGATGTAAAGTTTCTCATTGAGATAAAGTGATCATTTCTCATTAATACAAACAGTGTTCCAGGATTCATGTGTTAGGCTTAATTGGTGATGTTTTTTCTACTTGTAATTATGTAATATCTCTGTTTTTCATATGTGTTTCTTTTTCCTGTTGTTTAGAAGAATATTACAGGCTAAACTTGTTTAATTACACTCTGTCTTGGCTTTTAAACAATATATATGTTTTCCAACTGAAATTAAATATATAATTTTTTATTTCTCTATGTTTGATTGGTTCTGAACGTTTTTCCTCCCTATCACTCAATCAAACTTTGAAGATCCAACAACCTGCCTACCTTGCCCTATTATTTCTAATCTGATATTTGTGCACTTGATCACTCTAAGACTTTGACTCCATTTCCCAATGGCCTTACCTTGCAGCCTTAACCAAACAATCTAAAAAACCAAATTCTGAACCTTACATCTAGCCTAAATTCCCACTACAAACAAGTCTAAATTTGACAGAGAGATCGCTCTTTGAATTTAGAAGGGATAGCTTCTAAACTTAAAAGTGGTTCCATGGTTACCTTTGGGTTTCTTTCACAACCTTAAGAAATTACGAAGTGATAACATATGAATTGTTAACTTTTCCCTTGTTGTGGTGTTGATTGTAAGAACTGTCTCATGACAGGTATGCTTAGGCTCTTCGGCAATGGTGGCTTACTCAGGGTCTTTAACTCAAAGCTTTCAACTCAACCTTAGTTGCTTATAAAGGGGTTTCCTTCTTCACAGGTTCTAATGTTACCCATGATTTCAATTAATCGATTCTGATTTGAGAGTACTCACATACTTACAATTTTCCTTTGATTTTCCTCACGAGGGTTAAGGAAATAGCCCTAACTAAGTACTTGGTTTTTATTTTGATATCGTTAAAGGATTAATAGGGTTGAAATGTAACCCTCACTGTATTTCTAGATTCCTCATTAATATTTGCTATAAATTTATGCATGTGCATATTCACAGAGATGTTAACCTACAGGTTATGTGATTCTATTATTTTTCAAGGAATAATTTTAGTCTGTCATTATTTTTCCAACCTATAGTTTGTACATGTCCGAATTCGTTTAATGCATATAAGGGTTAACACTACCAATTATGAGTTTTTCTAAAATGACTCTACTTCTGTCTTTTATTTACACGTCCCTTTAATTCCAATGGCTGAATGGGTTCTGGCTAGTTTTTCTCTTATGAATGGGTCCAGAAACCAAACAGGCTCACACCATTAGGTTATCTTGACTTTATTTATTTAATACTTCCACATGAAATTCTAAACAATGCCTCTCGGATTTTCCTACTCTTTTGATTCAGAATTAAAGACATTTCCCCTCTCAGTTCCAAGTGTTCGAATAAGGGAAATCCATGACTTGTTACCACTCCCAATCCAAACCAGGAAGATTTTATTGTCTTAAGTTGATTCTCAATGGCTTATTAAACTAGTCTAATTGATAACAAAGAACTAGTTGTTTCTTTTATTGTTAAATTGGTGATATATCCTTTGGCTGGGATTGTGTATTCTATACTCTTAAGTATTTTTCTTTACTACATAGACATTTACATAAATACAAATAACCAGATCTGCCCTAAAATTTTACATTCTAACTTATGATTCATTCCCACCTATTTGAATATTTGACAATCGAGGAAACTCCATAAGAAAAATATCCTTTCCTCCCAACCATGAGAACCAAAAATCATGTCTATGTTCTCCCACCGAGCAATTCAGTATCCAAAGAAACAAGGTAGACAGTGACCCCTTAGGTCAATTCTTTAGCATCAGGGTTCCACCCAACTAAGAATTCTCTAGAAGGTCTCCACTGGTTCATAACCAGCTCAAGAGCACCTTCCTGACAATTTCCTGCTAGAAATTCGTACTTGTCCTCTCTTCCTTCCAACACCTTGAGCCTTTTTCCCTCTTTACTTTCCTTGGCCCCACTTTTTCCCACTGAGGTTTTTCTCTAGGGAGGAAGAAAAGAATAATAGTTATCATAACTTCTTGGTACCTGAAAACGTCTTTCTTGGTCTTTTCTCGTGAAGTCCAGATTGCCAAATTTTCCTTGTTCTAAATAAATCATTTAGTTCTTATTTTAATAATATCATTACTATATATTTCCCTTCCATTCATGATTTACCAAACTTAAATAGCAAAGAATAATTACATTGTTCACAATATTGGGGTTTTATAATGTGTATGTGAAATTTATGAGATAGATATTAAGAGATATGATTTGAAGATAATTTTTCTATAAATAAAATAGAGTTTGTTTTAAAATTAGATCAAATATATATTAAAATAAATTTGAGTGGGCCTAATGGTTAAGAGCACGTATTTCCTCCTAAGAGGTCACAAGTTCAAAACCAAAGGGGTAGAGTATGTATGCTTTCGTAGACTTAGCAATCAAATTGTAGCGCGCAGATGTGTCCCTTGTCCCACAAACAAGGAGGTGACCTTAAAACTAATAATAATTATTAAGATAATTTGAAAAACAAAATATCCAATTATTATGGCTTAACAGTTGAAATGGTTAAATGAAAAGGTGCACTTTTATCAGTTTCTCAAAAGTTTATTTAATTTAAAAATCATATCACAAAATGTTATGACGAATAATGTAAAAAAACTATAAAATCATATCACAAAAAGAATATAAATAATCTAAAAAAAACTGTAAAATTATTATTTTTAATAATCTTATAGCCAAATTATGCCAATAAATAACTTATAAAACTAGTAACAAAAGAGCATAAGTGAAAAGTAAGAACAATTATGTTTACTTTTTCTATACAATCCGTTGAATAAAATTCTTGGAAAGATCATTAATTAAATTAGCTAATAGCTTTTTCCATAATTTTAATAGTGAATAAATTATCCTTCCATAGTCCAAATATTAAAGTTATATCAATTCTTACATTAAAACAAATTTATTAGTAATATAATAAGAGATAGTTACTATATGTTGTATTATTCGTCCTTGTTAAGGTAAGACTTTAGCAATCCATTTTCTTATTGACTATTATTAGTTTAGTATTGACTATTGCAAATTATAATGTTTAACCTTGAAAAATATTTTTTTTTTTTTTATATTATTAAAAAAACTATTACTTAAACATTTGATTGGGCCATAACTTGAAGGTCTTATTGTACCCATTGCATAATATAATGTCATGTAGATAACTGCATCACATATTTTATGTTATAGTTTATGGACATGGTTCCAATATTCATTCATAATTTTTAGATATTTGTGCATTGATTTTTTAATGACAAAATAAAATCCTTTAAAATAATTCATACTTATATCAATAACATATTTATGATCAATTACTTTCCCCCATAATTTAAGAAAGTCTTTGCATAAAAAGTGGATAGAAATAGGATCTAAATATAAAATATAGGGGGAGATGGGTAGATGTAAATTTTTGTAAACATTTTTGACATTTTCGGCTAATAAAAAGTTAAAAGTAATCAAAATAATAAAATTCAATTTGTTATATTGTAATTTTTATAAATAAAATTATGAACAATTTTTTAGATAAAAGAAAATAATAATATATAATTTTTTAGTTGGCTAAGGAATGTACGGCTAAGGCACTCATGCCACTATGAAGGTCACAGATTCAAACCTCGACTTACCCATGCATCGTGCTTGGTGGCAATGGGTTGCACTTGGAGGTTATAGTGGCAACCGTCAAGGATTGACCCCATGTCACGTAAGTACGAGAGTCAGTGGTTACCGATTCCAACTGTCATAAAAATAATAATAATAATAATAATAATAATAATATCACATTAAAATATATGAGATATCAATACTAGCTATAAATTAAAATTCATTTACCATATAAATTAAAACAAGTGTTCCACAATAACTTAGTCCCTACCATTCAAATTATAAATTATGATATGCCAAAAACTACATAGAAAATTATAACCTACATTAGTCAATGCTAAGTTAATAGTGGTCAACATGCAAATTGATTCCTATAGTCTTGCTTTGGAAGGAGCTAATAAACTTGGATGTAAAGTCGATAAATTAATTGAGCGTTGAGACACAAAGATCTGCACAAAACTTTGGATAGTAAGAACTAGTAAGTATAGACATTTATAGATTTACCCCTACAAAAGTGTTAAGAAAAACATAAATAATAGTTTTGGTGGTGTTGGGAACGAGATCCCCCAAGGACAGTTTTGGGGCTAAAAGCCCATGTTTTGGGTCAAATTTTGTAATAAAGTTGTAAAGTCTCCGCAATTTGTGGTCGCGGAGCGTGAAGGTGTCATGGGTCATAAAGGGTTGTCCGCCCCTATTTTTGTAAAGTAAAGTCAGTTGTAAAGATCTGCCCATGGTCCGCAGACCATGGGATTGTATAAAAAGAGGTAAGTAAGTAAGCACTAAGAAGTCAGGAGTCATGGGTTGTGGAAGAAGTCTTGAGTGATAAGGAGAGAAGTCTAAGTTTTGGGTCGTAGCGTAGGTAGAGGGTCTGCAACTGAGTGCACAGAGGCCTAGGGTAGAAGTTTGCGGTGGAGTGCATGGACCCTGCAGTTGTGTGTGCAGGGTGGATAGAGACTATAATCATCTGAAAATATCAATAAAGAGAAGTATTATACAAATTCTATGTCTTTGTTTCCTGTTAATACATCTTATCATATTGTGTATGAATTTCATTTATAATGCTTATGTGATGCGCAAATGTATGTAATTATGTTGGTTAATCAAACGCAAGTAAGAATATTTGTTTACATGATGCTAACCGTGATTCTTTAGTAAGTTAATTAAACAACTAAGGATAGCTTGTGAATCTGTTTTATACACTGCTTTAGCAGTGCGAAAGTACCTGAACCGTAGGTTAGGGCTATGCAAAGGCCAATCTTACCCCTTCACAAAGGTACTGAAAGGTGAAGTAAAGGGTTAGATAGATAGAGCCCTAGAACTTAATGACCTGCGCGAAAGCATAAATACGAGGAATAAACCTACATCACAACCATCTCAGGGTGTGGAAACTTGGTTCTAGCATCCCCCCATACTGCTTCGGGTGAAACTTCAGTTTGCACTCCACGGGTTGATGCTGAAAGTGCCAATAGTGTAGGGATTTGTTTAGCTAACTAATGTTGAATCTGGTTCAGGCCCCACTAAGCCAACAAATAGTTCTGTTTTCGGGACCAGAATCTGGATAAGAGATGTGTGATGTTGTATCACTGGAATCCAACTAAGAAAGAGATTGGAGACTGGTTGGATAGGAAGATCCACAAATTCGTGGCACAGGAGAACAAAAACCCACAACTGACATAGGCACAGTGGCTGGACAGGTACCTATATACATAAATACACGATATATTTTTTTGTTCCTTTCCAGTTGAGCTATATGAGTGGATCGCGAAGCTAGCAGATAGCCAAGAAAGGTTGAGACTTGATGGTCCTATTGTTTGGACCCCCAAGTTAGTACAGAGATTGGAAGCATCTGAGGATAAGATCGCCTACGATGTCGATCATTGGCTTGATCGCATCATAGGAGGATTTGTGACAGAATTCGTGGTCGATACCTCAGTCAGCTACAGCGAGGCGAAGCAATGATTTTTCAAAGGGTCGTGAGGTAAGTACTTGAAGTCTTTGAATAATTGGATTAAAATGTTATTATGTGAAAAGCGGGTTATGCAGCTACCTTGGTGTTCAGAGCTACACGAAGCGGAAAAACTTACATGAATGAACGAAGAAAGGGTCTTGAATATAGCCCATTAATTTCACCTCCACGAGGTGATGAAGAGGGAGTAGTGAAAACTTCTTCGCGAAGTGTTATTCAGTTAATAAGACAAGGATTCCTGCAACTGCCACCTCCACCCACAGCAGCTCCAACTTCACCATCATCACCTGCGACTTCACCCGCACCACCTCCACCTCCACCACAGTTCAACATCGCAAATTCAGTGAAGTTGCCTTTGTTTAAAGACTTGGGAAATGAGGACCGGACCAGTTCTGGTTCGTGGTGAAAGCTATATGGGAAGCTCAAGGCATTACAGATGGTCACTTGAATAAGGAAACATTGGTACATTAAGTACTCTAATGATAACCCAAACACTGTAGTGGTAGACATCTATATCGCGCTGAACAAAGAATTCAGTAGGCCTAAATCTGAGGCATAGTCGATTGTGGGGTTCAAATAAATCGCGATGAAGCCAGGAGAAACACCTTGGGAATTAGATCAGAGGTTGAAGTGTCAAATCCGCAAAGCTAATATGAACTTAACAGATGGACAACATCGTGAGTGGTTTGTAGCTTCGCTCCTGCCACACCTGAGGGTTGCACTATCACAATAGGAGATAACGACTCAAGTAGAGGCCTTTTAGATTGCAATGACTATATGAAACACCAATGCAAGATCCAAATCTAGGGGTTTAGCAAATCCATGCGTAGTTGAAAAATATTGTCCTTGAGATCCAAAGTTTGAAGCATGACAGAATAGTTCGACTAGAGGTGCGTGAAGAGGTATGGTGCTTGAAATGCAAGGGCCAGGGGCATGATAAAGATCACTGTCTGGTCTTTGCAAACTACATGACAGGAGGAAGACTGATGCCTTTGAGGCTAGAATCTCAAGGAGGACCAAGAACGGGGCCTACATTATGGTGTTATATATGTCAAGTAGCATGGAAACATGCCACGAATAACTGTCATTTGCTGCAGAAGTTTGTACAAATGCCACAACAACTGTTTTGCAACTTTTGTAGGTTGGTAGGGCATGATGAGTGCAACTGAAAAAGCTATGCATTGATGATGGACAAAACGCTGGCCTTCAAGGTTCAATCATAAATGCGACCCCCTGACCAGAATGTGGGGATAATGCGGACATGCTTTCAGGAGCACAGATGAGGGCGAGGCGGAGGAGGACCTGGCAGAGGTTGGGGACAACTAATTTGCTACAATTGCGAAGGACAAGGACACTATGCCCGTGATTGCACTAACCCAACATGTCCGTCATGCAAATATTTCACTCTGTTTGATCATGAAATAGAGGACTATCTTATGCTGATAGCAAGGATATGTGCAACCACCTCATCCGACTGAGAACCTGAAGATTTGAATGTCAATATAGTACTCTGAAGTGGAATTGCAATAGGGGATGATAAGGGGAAACATCTCGAAGACATCGCATGGGTTTTCCAAGCCCCGATGAAGGAGGCTAAATTGAATTTGGAGCATGCACGTAAAACGTTCATGGAAGCAAAGAAGAGCTTCACTGAGGCCTCCACCTCAGGGAGCAAGGATAAGCCTAATCAGGAGATGGAATCTTATATGCTTACAGCCTTCCTAGAGACCTGCATGAAGTTGTTGTGTGATAGAAAGGCTATGAAGGGATTATAGGAGCTTATAAATAGATGCGCTAGAAACAATTCGGGTGAACCGCGGATGGTACGAAAGATTGGTAAGAATAAGACAAGAACAGGATGAGAGATGAGGCTGACCGCGCATATAGGAGAGTACGAAATGGATTAGGTTATTTTGGATCTGGCATCAGATGCAAACGTCCTACCAAAGCAGACTTGGGAATGGATGGGGAGACCAGTGCTGCAGTGGTCCCCAATCCAGTTAAGGATGGCGAATCAATAGAAGATCATGCCCATGAGGCGACTCCAAGGGGTGACTGTAGATATTGAAGGCGCGAGCGCACTAGCTGACTTTGAAGTAATAGAAATTGTGGATGATAGCAACCCCTACCCTGCGCTCCTGGGAATTGATTGGGCTACTTATATGAATGGGGTAATCAACCTAAAGAAGCGAAATATGATATTTGAGAAGAAATTTCTCCACGTAATAATACCCCTAGATCCTGTTGAAGGATCACGCTATACTGAACCAGTCTGCGATTATGAAAGCAATGACAATCTAGACTGTATCTATAAGATAACAGCGCGAGACCAAGATTGGGTGAATCCAACAGCGGATGGACGAATTACATGGGATCAAGAGAGTTCCTGCACCTCGGACTCTGATGAATAATTAGAGCGCTGGCAGAATTGGTTACATGAAGTAACCATACTGAGCTGTAACATGATGACCCAGTCGTTGCACTGTGTGTCGTTAGAGGTAATAAATCTTCCCACTTATGATGGCCTAAATGATGTAGATATATATTTGGATGCATTTGAGATGGAGGTACTAGAGAAGCAGTGCTTCCAAGCTTTGGATTGGGCACTGCGCACTATTCCTGCAGGTGGTGGGGTACGCACAAGGGTAGCTTTGATGATTGGTGTGAATATAGGAGGATGATGAGAACATGCTTTGGGAAGCCGAAGGTATGACTAAAAGACAAATATGATGGGTAGCATGATCCGCATGCACACTTGGCCAAATGGGCTCAAGCTTGTGGAGAGAAGCCCCAACCTGAATGGGTGCACTTGTTTTGTCACACCATGGATGTCATCCCGATGAACTGGTACTTAGAAACAGAGCTCCACCATGGTACATGTGAATGGGATATTCTACACGAGGGATTCATAATGACATTCAGATTTGAAGACTGGTTTGATTGTATCAACGAGGTGCTACAAGAAGTAAAAACAACAATATTTAGGATACCGTAGGGATCTTTGTTAGGATATTCCGACACATAGGAAATAGTTAAGTTCAACTTGGTCTAGTATAGAGTTAGGTAAAGTATGTTTCTTTACCATTGTACATTTTGTAACTTACAATACGACGGTCACAATATGTAGTGATCCGACGGTTCATTCTCTCCTCGGTATTACCGACACTTGATCCGTGGCTTGACACCCGATTGGTCCATGGATTCTATTTAAAGCGCATGGAGGGTCATTTGTGGGTTCACCGTGCATGAGAGAAGCTTATGTAAATTTTCATTCTTTTATTAATAAATTGCCTGTAGTAGCCACGTTGGCGCAGGCCGTGGACTGTTTCCCTCTCTGAGGGTTTTAACCCCGTCAAAATACTGGTGTATTGATCTGTGATATGTTTGTGAGCGGTCTCCTTCTGGTGTTCTGTCTGAGGAACTTACCCTGTAAATTCCTACATGGCATCAGAGCTATTTGAGGGCCGCGTCCGTTGGTGATCCAAATCTGAAGCCGGTAGAACTGCATGCGGCTGTCGTTTCCTGGATCTACTGTTTCTGACTGCTTTCGGGCCGAGAGGACTGCTTTATTGTGTTCGGAGCATCTGTTCCAGTGGGGAACCCCTTTCGTTTCACGCGAAAAGGTTTCCGGTAGCCCTATCTGCATCATTTTTAAGATCTGGAGGTATACAGTCTTTATT
>APFE030350089.1:963-107131 GCA_000404065.3 Pinus taeda
TTGCGGAGGTAAATCCCCTCTGCGGACAGAGGTGGATCCCACTAGCCCCACAGGGGTCAAGCAACAATCAAACACGCTGCATGCAAGTTCCTAGCTATACAATTTAGAAGTCGATCAAGGAGACCAACCTGGGATCCAACGCTGTTTGTTGTGGGAGAAGTGTCGCTCCTGTCCTCTAGCTCTGGCCGGTCGCTAGCCTTGCGCTTCACGCATGGACACCTGCACAAATGAAGAACAACCCACAAACAAGCATAAAATCCGAAATCGTACAGCTATATATCAGTCAAGCAGGATATAATTCAAATATTACTAGCAGAACATATGAATGGAACCATAATAACAGTCGCTTATCATTAATAGAAAATAGAGAAGAATTACAACCACCTAAGGCTTGACACTGCAAATCTCCTCTAGCTAGGTCGGAAGTCAGTCTAACATGTCATGCAAAATCACTTTCTCTCTCTACAATCCGGCAGCATAACCTCTCTTTCAGCTCTTAGCTCAATACTATTTCTCTCAAAAACTCTAGCACTTCTTCTCCAAAAATTTGCACTCAAGAACTAGCCTGTTCATTATGGGGAGACAGGTCTTTATAGATGGGGGGAGAAGAGATATGCATTGTACATGGACACATTTTGAGCTTTTGGTAATGCCCCATAATAGCCATTGCCTTGGATAGAAAAGCCGACGGTCGACTGCTTTTGTGGGCTTTTTCCTTCAGGGAACTGGGTGAGTCATGGAGAAAAAAGCATTCTAGCATGCGCTGGCCAAAAAATCATGCCCAAACTGTGTGGCGCGGGCCATGCTCTGGGACAGAGCGTCTATGGGCGCGCCCTCTTTGTAGGGACTGAGCCATTGGCGCGGGTTAAAACACTGTGGACCCGCGCTAATGGGAAAAGGGCATTTTCCAAGGTTAATCTTCAGAGGGTGTCTTCAGGGTTATTGAACTTCATACTCAGGAGACCTCAATGCAAGTGTTTTCAAGTTATGTCACTGGTCACAGGTCCGTAAATGTGTCCTCCAATGTGTGACAGCGGGGGTGTAACAAGGACGGAGAGGCATATGCAGAAGCAGCAGGAGACTGTGCAGTCATTAACTGGGCATGCGTGGGTGACGCAGAGAGGCTCAGGTTTGACGCAGAAGGTCTGAGAGCCACGCAGAGGTCAACTCGGTTGACATTGGGATTCAGAGAAGTGCTGGAGAATTTATTTTCTCTCTGTGGGTAAGCTAGTTTGGCACCCTATTGTATTGAATAATTGCTGAATAATAAAAACCTCCCTTGTTGCACTGATTTTCCCACATTGGGTTTTTTCGGGGATTGTTGTCCAAAATAACTATGTCAATGTGTTGATTCTTGTGCATATGTTTGTTTCTGTATTACGATGTGATATCTGTAGGAGTATTTATTTTAATGCTTATTGAAGTAATTTCATAAATAACTTATTATGGAATAAGTAGGGAAAGTAAATAAGTTACTGTAATGATAGAATTTTCACATGGTATCAGAGCGAGTAATTAGAGACAAGAAGGGAAAATCAGTTACAGGTTGAGACCACGATGCAGAGGCATCCACATTAGGCGACTCACGCTGATTTTTAGAAGATTTCACAAGAGAAAGATATTTCGATTTCTCCATGTTAGCTTCCAGGTTGGAAGAAGAAGTGGTGTGTATGACTAGTGTTGCATCATCAAAAGTATGGTATATAGATAGTGGAGCCTCATGGCATATGATGGGAATTAGGGAGTGTTTCTCAGAATATCGAGAAGAGAAGATGAACTTTCAGAGCACCATGGGGAATAAGGCAAAGTGTACTCCAGTACGGAAGGGTACCATAGTCTTTTAGACATAATCAAGAGAACGGTTCCGTGCTAGAAATATGTTGCATGTACCAGGATTGGGGATGAAACTACTTTCCATGTCACAACTACAAGGCAAGGGCTATGACGTCTACTTCATCAAAGAGAAGGTATACATCAAACACCTGATCTAGGTGGCTCCAGAGACACACACAAGACAAAGAGGGCTTATGAATGCTCAAAAATAAAAGTGTTTGGATTATGCTCGAACCGGGTTCATGTTAAAGATCTCATCGTCGTGATTGCGGTGGTGTGAACAGTTCGTCAATCCAAGTGCGGATGAGGAAGATAAAGGCAGTCAAAGTTGGGTTGACTTTTGCTGACTGGGCAGGATTAATAAAGACACAATTTGAACTTTTTCAGCAGATGGAATCCGGCCAACTCCAGCCAGATTCTGGGTGAAATTGTCACCTTGTTAAAAAGACTCCTTCACCCTATGTTCGAGAAATTTCAAAATTACATATTATATATAAAAAAATATAAAAAAGGGCCATGCCTCTCCTAAAATCTCTTAACATAACCATATGACATTTATGTGAGGTCGGCAGGGATCGAACCCACCTGGCCAACGTGCGCCGGTCTCCACCAGGCGGCCCCATGATAATGTACAACCATACACCCAAAGAAGCCAAAGTTTTAATATGCCAGTTGAAAAATGGTTACAGAGGTTGTGTTGGTGGGCCGCCCAATGTGGACCTGACCCTCAACAATAGTGTTTTTAGTTGTTTAAAACAATAAAACTATAATGTAATAAAAATAGGGAGGGGCGAGATTTGATCCCCCGACCCCTCCTCAACCATTTACCTCATTTACCACTATGCCAAACTACTTTCTTGTAAACTCTGCCAACAAACTTATATAAACACTTATTTTCCTAGGAGATGGAGGAACCAGGAGCGGGCACGGAAAAAAAGGCAAGGCCATTTTTAATTAATATTTATGTAGGTGGAACCATGACTGAGCAAAATTTCCAGGAGGGTGAAATTTTCACAGTGTCCAAATTGGACAAACTTTATGTCGATCTTACACCTCTCAGTAACACAAACCCGATGGCGCAGTTAGTTTCGTGATCTGATAGCCGATTTGCAGAGGATCATGAGGAGGGAATCTTTGAGGAATCTAGGGGGAATCTATAATATTCCTTGAGCCCCAGATTTTCATTTTCTCAGAATTCAGAAATTTGACAGTCAATTTTGCACTATTCGATGCCACAAATCTGATGTTGGGTTCAGATTCATCATTTTCTCATTCTATTTTTCGGCGACTTTTCTAAGTGGAGTGCATGTGTCAGCATTCATGTGCGAGCAACCATTTTCATGCGATTCAATGTCATGAGATTGATGGCACGAACAGCTTCAACAGTTTGATATCCGCTTCTTTAGATGGCCCTTGGATGTGAGGTATATGCAGTGAGTTCATGTACTTAATTTGTTATGCACTATGCTGCACAAATCCCTATTTGATGCTTGATGTGGGATCTTGTTTCTTACTCGATTTCATGATTCCTTCTTGATGTGATGCGAAATCATCTCTGTGATGTACTTGTTGTCATGATTCATCATGTTGTGTTTTGAGATACCTTTGTTGTGCGTTGATGGGATACTCATGTTTTCGTTATGCATGTTTGCATTGAGATCCCTTTTAGTACATGTTGGCGGGATGCTCATCATGCATGAGCTTGTGTCATACTGATAAGAGTCCTTTCGAATGAGAGTTCCTGTAGTGGAACATCTCTTGGAGCCATTCATGTGTGAGGGCATTATCCTTGTATGATAGTGACATCACCTCTTATGTACATCATCACTATTGACAACACTTAATGCAGCGGCCTACACCATCTTGACACCAGGACCCAGAGAAGTAGTCCCTCTTGGACAAACTCTGTTATCAATGGCTTATGTTTTTATGGTGCTGATGGTTGACATGTTCCTCTTCTTTAAAACATACACATGTATTCATTTATGTTCTTTTAAAAATGTAATTTAACACATCACGAAAGTAAAAGGTCTTAGAAGGGTACTTTGTCACACCTGGACCTGGATCAAGTGGTATCAGAGCGATCTTTGTGTGGATGTGAATTGCAAGTGTGAACAATGGAATGTGCAGTGGAAGAGGATGAAAAAGCGATGTACGAGACAATGCTCAAAATTTCCAAAAGAGTGGAAATAATGTATGAAACCCTACGGAAAGAGACAGAGGAAAAGGAGCGATTGCAGCTTCAGTTGCGAGCCACGAAAGAGGCCCTGGAAGAACTAAAGCACAATAACCAAAACCTTCAAATAGAGAACGTCGAATTGAAGATGCGTTTACATGAAGAGAAAGAGGAAAAACAAAGTTTGCTATGACAACTCCAAGCAAAGAACGAGGCCTTGGAAAAGTTGTAACGTGGTCCATGTGAGGTAAAAAGTGGTTCTCCATATTCTTGTATGTGTCCTGATGATGATTTCACTATGTTTGAACATCATACCACTGTAATTGGCTCCAAAATTTTGAAGGAAATGGGGTATGAAGGAAAAGGCTTGGGCATTAATGGCCAAGGCATTGTCAACCCCATCAGAGTAGAAGAATTACCCCGTCAGGAAGGACTTGGGTGTGTCAGAAAGGAAGTTGGGGAATGTGCTGAGACAACTACCGAACCACCAACAAAGATGATGAGAAGCCCTCATTAGTTCTTTCTAAATCGACAGAGGAGGGAAAAGATGTTGATTTTATTTCGGTTTCGTCGTCACATAGTATGATTTCTGTTGGAGATATGGAGATCCCAATTACAAGGAAAAACATGAGGCTCCTTACTAGGATGAGGCACAATGAGGAAAAAGAACTTGGTGTTAATAACCAAGGCATAAATCAACCATTGGAGGTTGTGCAAAGACCTCAATTTGTAGACTTGAGATACACTGAGGGAGAATGCTCGAAGGTGTCAGATTCTTCCGACACATTGTCGAAATCGTTGAGGAAAGAGAATGATGGGAACACATCCCCATCACCCGATGGCAGTGCCCATTACAAGGAAAGAGCTGAGGCAAGCTCTCATCGCCATACTTACACCAGAGACAACCAGAAAAGGTATAAACAATTTCAATATTCGAATGTTCATTTCGATTATAATCATGTTGTTAATAATGAGCGTAAAACATGGCATCGAAAAACATGTACCTTTTGTGGATTACATAACCATACATTTTCTAATTGTTGGAAAAGAATGGCAGCACACAAAAGGACGAGGCATGAAAGACCCTCTCGACAACAGGGAAAGAAACATGCTATGTAGATCTGGAGGAAGAAGATGTATTACATTCATTGCGATAAAAATGGCCATCAAAGATCCACTTGTTGGAGGCTCCATCCAAAGCAACGCCTTAAAGACAAAGTGTCGATGCATGATCCTGATGAAGTAGTTGTTTGACAAGAAAAACTGCCACAAGGAGGCGACTCATTCACCTTGATAAGTGAAAAATGGTCTCTAGAAATGTTAGCGTTTCATGGTCGTTCTTTTGTAAATCATTTGTTGCATTTTAAAATGTAAAAGTGATGATGTGTTTTCCATCACTTGTTCAACAACAATGATGTTTGGTCTTATTTTGAGTTGCACGATAAACTGTGAAAGTGATGTCGTGTTTCCATCACTTGTTAAGGGAATAATAGTGTTTGGCCTTATCTTTGTGAATCATGTGTTGCAATGATGAAGTGTTTTCCATCACTTGTTGAAGAAACAATGATATGTTGGCCTTGTTTCGTAGCTGGGGTATTGTGTCCATCTTGATGTAAACTTGACCACTAAGTATGTGTTATAAACTCGTGGCAAGTGTGGGGCGCTTGGGTCATTCGTTGGTCATGTAAATTCAACATGTAATTTGTAAAACAGTGTATTACAGGTTGCAGGTGTCGGCTTATCGCTTAAGGCTCCGAAGAAAGGTGAAGGAGATGAAAGCGAGGCCTTGCAGCACGCTTGTGATGGAGACAAGGTACAAAAAAGTTGTAGATTATTTTTCATGCTTTTGGAGGACCAAAATCTCCTTAGTGGGGAGGATTGATCTAGGTGGCTCCAGAGACACACATAGGACAAAGAGGGCTTATGAATGCTAAAAAATGGAAGTGTTTGGATTATTCTAGAACCATGTTCATGTTAAAGATCACGTTGTCATGATCGCGGTGGTGCAAACTGTTCATCAATCCGAGTTCGGATGAGGAAGATAGAGGCAGTCAAAGTTGGGTTGACTTTTGTTGACCCGACAAGATTAATAAAGACACAATTTGAACTTTTTCGGAAGACGGAATCCAGCCAACTCCAGCCAGATTCCGGGAAAAATTGTCGCCTTGTTAAAAAGACTCCTTGGCATATGTTCGAGAAATTTCAAAATTACATATTATATATAAAAAATTTAAAAAAAAATATATATATATAAAGAGGGGGATGGTGGGCCACCACCCCACGCCTCTCCCAAAATCTCTTAACCTAACCATATGACATCTATGTGAGGCTGGTGGGAATCGAACCCGCTCGGCCCACATGTGTTGGCCCTGTGATACGTACAACCATACACCCAAACAAGCCAAAGTTTTAATATGCCAGTTGAAAAATGGTTACAAAGGTTGTGGTAGCCGGCCACCCAATGCGGACCTGACCCCCAACAATAATGTTTTCCGCTATTTAAAACAGTAAACCTATAATGTAATAAAAATAGGGAGGGGTGGGATTTGATCCCCCAACTCCTCCTCAACCATTTATCTCATTTACCACTATGCCAAACTACTTTCTTATAAACTCCACCAACAAACTTATATAAACACTCATTTTCACCAGTGCGCCCAGGAGATGGAGGAACTAGGAGAAGGCACAAAAAACGAGGCAAAGCCATTTTTTTATTAATTTTTATGTAGGTGGAACCATGATTGAGCAAAATTTCCAAGAGGGTGAAATTTTCGCAGTGTCCAAATTTGACAAACTTTATGTCGATCTTACACCTCTCGGTGACACGAACCTGATGGCACAGTTAATTTCCTGATCTGAGAAGCTGATTTGCAGAGGACCCGAAGGAGGGAATCTTTGAGGAATCTAAAAGATTCCTTGAGCCCCAGATTTTCATTTTCTCAGAATTCAGAAATTTGACGGTCAGTTTTGCACCATTCGATGCCACAAATCTGATAGTGTGTTCAGATTCATCATTTGTTCATTCTATTTTTTGGCTACTTTTCTAAGTGGAGTGCAGGTGTGAGCATTCATGTGTAAGTAGCCATTTTCCTGCGATTCAATGCCGTGAGATCGATGGCACGAACAACTTCAGCAGTTTGACATCCGCTTCCTCAGATAGCCCTTGGATGCGAGGTATATGCAGTGTGTTCATGTACTTCACTTGCTATGCATTGCGTTGCACTGATCCCTGTTTGATGCTTGATGTGGGATCTTGTTTCTTACTTGATTTCATGATTCCTGCTTGATGTGATGCATAATCATCTATGTGATGTACTTGTTGTCATGATTCGTCATGTTGTGTTTTGAGATCCCTTTGTTGTATGTTAATGGGATACTCATGTTTTTGTCATGCATGTTTGCATTGAGATCCCTTTTAGTCCATGTTGGAGGGATGCTCATCATGCATGAGTTTGTGTCATATTGGTAGGAGTCCTTTTGACTGAGAGTTCCTATAACAGAACATCTCTTGGAGCCACTCCTATGTGAGGGCATTATCCTTGTATGATAGTGACATCACCTCCTATGTACATAATCACTATTGACAAAAATTAATGTAGCGGCCTACACCATATTGACACCAGGGCCCGGAGACAGTCCTCCTCGACAAACTCCGTTATCAACGACTTATGTTTTTATGCTGCTGATGGTTGACATGTTCCTCTTATTTACAACATACATATGCATTCATTTATGTTCTTTTAAAAATGCAATTTAACACATCATGAAAGTAAAAGTTCTTGGAAGGGTCCTTTGTCACACCTGGACCTAGATCAACACCTGAGCTGGAAAAAGAAAGTGCAGATCGGGATAAAAAATAATCAATTGAATATATTAAAACTAGAATCAACAATGGCACTAATAGGCAGTCATGGAGACAAGGACTTGAATGAACTATGGCACAGAAGAATAGGTCACTTACACTATGGAGCTCTGAGAATTCTCAGGAGCACTGTAAAAGGAGTTCTGCATCTGAGTACGGAATGAGACGATGTATGCAGGGCATGTGCTCTAGGAAAGTATGCCAAGGAAACATTTCCTAGGAGCAAACACAGGGCCAAGAGTGTACTAAGATTGATACACTCAGATATCTGTGGACCTATGTCTGTCAAAGCTCTCAGTGGTGCCGAGTATTTCCTTATCTTCATTGATGACCACTCAAGTAAAACGGATTTATTTTTTGAAAACCAAGGATAAGTTTTTTTGTCGATTCAAGGAGTTCAAGTCTTTGGTGGAGAATTTGACTGGGAAGAAAATAAAAGTTTTGCACTCTTATAATGGTGGAGAATATCTCGATAAGGATTTCACTGATTTTTGCTCCAAGGAGGGTATTAGAAGAGAGTGGACAACTCCCTACAATCCGAAGCAGAATTGGGTAGCAGAAAGAAAGAACATGACTATTATAGAAGCAGCTAGGGCCATGATGTATGATCAAGATATGCCAAAATTCCTATGGGCGGAAGCATTCAACACAATAGTCTATGTTCAGAACAAGACTCCTCATCGGGCATTGGGCAAGATTACTCTAGAGAAAGTCTTCACAGGGAAGACACGCGAAGTCAATCATTTCAAGATATTTGGGAGTTTAGCATATTGTAGCATACCCGAAGAAAAGAGGAAGAATCTAGATCAGACTGCGGAAAGGGATATCTGGTGGGATATAGCGAGAATGCTAAGGCATACAAAATCTATCTTCCAGGGAGCAGAAAGGTAGCAGTACGACGAGATGTAAAGTTCATGGAGGACAGGCTTTCAGAAGATCTTGTGAAATGCCTTCCGAGGAGCAGTCGAAAGAGGAGCCATTGGTTAAGCCTCTTCAACCAACAGAAGTAAAGAATTCTTCCTCAGGACAGGAATATTCTCAAGATGAGGAGGAACGAACAAGAGCACCTATTGGCAGAGGAAGAACTAGCAAGGAACTTTGTTAGATTCTGCGAGATGTAGAGGACTTCATCGGTGCACCAAGAAACAATAAGAGATAGTGAAAATAGCTAGATAGATATCAGGCATTAGTAGCTCAGGATGGAGAGCCTACCAATTTCAAGGAGGCAGCTCAACATCAAGTTTGATTAGATGCGATGGTAGAGGAATACAACTCCATAATGGTAAATGATGTCTGGGAGGTGGTGCCAAGGCCTCAAGACAAATCAATGGTAGGTTTAAGATGGATCTACAAGATCAAATACGTTTCAAATGACAGTGTTGAGAAATACAAGGCCAAGTTTGTGGTTAAGGGTATGCTAGAAAAGAAGGGATTGACTAGGAGGAGACCTTCGCCCTGGTAGCCAAGTATACATCTATTAGGACCATGATATCTCTTGTAGCCCAGATGGGATGGGAGATCCATAAGATGGATGTCAAAATGACGTTTCTGAACGAGGTAATAGAAGAGGAGGTATACATTGAACAACTAGAGGGCTTTGAAACTCATGAGAAGAAGTCTCATGTATGCAGATTGAAGAAAGCCTTGTATGGGTTGAAACAAGCACCGAGAGCATGGTATGGTTGAATAGATGGCTACTTGCAGAAGATGGGATTTGTCAAGAGTGATGTGGAACTGAATCTCTACTATCTGGTTGTAGAGAACGAGTCGTTAATCTTAGTATTGTACGTGGATTATCTCTTTCTGATAGGATCATCTTGAATCATTGGGGATTGCAAGGAGAATCTAACCATAGAATTCGATATGAAGGACTTAGGAAGAATGCACTACTTCCTAGGGTTGGAAGTTTGGCAGTAGAAGGGAGAAATCTTCATTGGGCAAGGGAGGTATGCTACAAAAATCCTGAAAAGATTCGGAATGGAGGACTGTAGACCTATGGCTATGCCAATGATCACCAACTGGAAGAACATTGATGCATCAGAAGACAAGGATGTCGATCCCACCCTATACAGGTAGCTCATAGGGTCCCTGATGTATCTGGCCAATACCAGGCTAGACATTTGCTACGCTGTAAACACCCTCAGTTATTTCATGGTGGAACCAAAGAGGGCACATTGGGTAGCAACCAAACACGTTCTCAAGTATTTACAGGGAACAATAAATTATGGGCTCTTATACACTGAAGGTAAGGATATCAATTTGAGTGGATTTATTGATGCAGATTGGGCAGGAAGTTCAGTGGATTAGAAAAGTACCTCTGGGTAATGTTTCAACATTGGATCAGGAATGACCTCCTGGTGCAGTAGGAAACAAAAGTCCGTGGCTTTGAGCTCATCTGAGGCAAAATATATGGCAGCAAGCACAACTTCGTGTGAGGCCATATGGCTTAGAAAACTGTTGATGAACCTATTCAGAAAGAATATGGAGGTGACCAGGATCATGTGCGACAATTAGAGTTGCATCAAGCTCTCTGAGAATCCAATGTTTCATAATAGGTCGAAGCATATTGATATCCGATGTCACTTTGTCAGAGATTGTGTCCAACAAGGAGCTGTACAGTTGAGCTACACTCCTACAGGAGAACAGGTGGTGGACATCCTCACCAAGGCCCTTGGAAGGACAAAGTTTTCCTACTTCAAGGAAAAGATGGGGATGGTGAAAAAACCGTTTCAGAAGTAGAAATGGCAGCGATAGTGGCACAGATAGAGAGGGAGTTGTAGTGCGGATGCAGTGTTGGGAGAAAGGACTAGTAGCAACACAGATGCAAAGGGAGTTGTCTTATAGATGCAACAATGGCAGCGACAGAGCCATAGGTAGTAGTACAAGATGTAGCAGTGCAAAGGATGATGGGCAACAGGCCTAGCATCATCACAGGGACTGATGCCGGATGATCAGGGTGATGCTCAGTGAGGAGTATTGCTAGAGAACAATCCTCACTAAGAGGGAGTGTTGATCTGAGGTAGCATTGGATGTGATCTAGCCACGAAAATTGGTGGAGAGGCTAAGACAGATGAGATCTCCAATACCCATAAAGGGTTTGGGCAGATTCTAAATAGTTTGGGAGATATTAAAATAATAAATATTTTTAATGAAGTCCCTAAGTCTAAAGTTAGGGAAATAAAATATTAATGTGAATTAATATAAAATTGTGTTAGAATGGTCCAAAAGTCATGGATCAAGCCATATATAATCTTAGTCATTGATTAGGGACTTAATCTTGGCCATTGATTTGTCAAAGAGAAAAGTATAAGAGGAGTCTTGAGGGTCACTTGGAGAACACACTAAGGGAGACCAATCAATTCAATTTGTAGAGTGGGGTTAGCTGAGAAATTGAACCATTGGTCTGGTGAGCATTCAGGAGGCAGCAAGTATGGAACAAAGATACGTGATCCACCACTAGAGATCAATGTTGAGGCAGGAGAGGCAAGCACAGGGAATTTCAGGCTGACACAGAGGCAACAGGAGATTGCACTGTCATTAATTGGGTCTACGTGGGTGATGTAGAGAGGCCCAAGGCTGATGCTGTCAAGCAAGGGATGATGCAGACAAGAAAGGGCTGACGCAGAAGGTCTAAGAGCCACGTAGAGGTCAGCCCGGTTGACGCTGGGATTGGGAGAAGTGTTGGAGAAATTTTTTCTCTCTATGGGTATGCCAATTTGGCACCCTGTTGTACTGAAGAATTGCTGAATAATAAAAACCTCCCTTGCTGCACCGGTTTTCCCAGATTGGGTTTTTCCAGGGATTATTGTCCAAAATAACTGTGTCAATGTGTTGATTCTTGTGTATATGTTTGTTTTTGTATTACGGTGTGATATCTGCAGCAGTATTTATTTTAATGTTTATTGAAGTAATTTCATAAATAAGTTATTGTGGAATAAGTACGAAAAGTAAATTAGTTGTTTCAATGATAGAATTTTCATAGCGAGGAGCAGAGCTATGAACTCCAACCAGGAGTGTATAGGCCAGCCTAGCAGCTGCACAAAGGAAAGAGTGAGCAGTTCAATTTTTTTAGCAGAGATGGCAGCTAATGGGCTGAGATATCAAGATCGATTGGATGGAGCATCCAACTATGTGATCTAGAAGGCTAGGAACTCCTGCCTTTTAGATGAGAATGATTTCAAAGCCTATGCCGATAGTGTTGTAGTTGTACCCGCCGATGCAAATCCGCTCAAGAAGTACAAGGCTGAGATTGAGAAGGCCAAGTGGTTGATCCTCGACAGAGTGAGGGATCATTTTGTATGTCACATTGTTGGCAAAGGGATGACCAAAGAGATGTGGAATGCCTTGGTGTTGTATTGGCTAGAACCATCCTCCAAAATTTTGCCTTAGCTTCGTTTTGTAGTCTCCCTACCAGCCATTATTAGCAACATGTCTTGCACTGCCCAGGTACTTATGCTTTCAGTTGAGTTTATCTGGCTTATCAACTTGTGTTCGCTTACTTTTTTGCCTTTCACCTGCAATCTGACCTCCTATGACTTGGTTTTCAATTGGTTCTCGTGTTGACTTGGAAAACAAATTGGAGGGCAACCATCCTTGCTCTCCGGAATTACATAGTGTATCCTGGAAGTTAGCACTACGCTGCAAAATTTCACAAAGCATGCAGGTTGCCTTCCCCAAGAAAATTGCGCAAAACAACCCATCATCAGGCTTTCTCTCAGAATTTGTGCAGATCTAGCTAGAAACCTTGGCTTTAGTCGAGAAATTGCACACAGCTTGAGGGGTAGCCAGAGCTATTAAGCGCAATAACTACCCAGAAGTCATCCGAGGACGTGCTATCCATTACATGCGCTCATTACATGCGCTCACAGGTTGACCAATATCCTTAAGGAATGTGCAAGCATACCTTGCATGCATTGCAGCTTTTTCCCGACAAAGCAAAAAGCATCCCTAGATTTTAAGGATCTATTTTTAGCAGTTAGAGGTTACGTGCGAAAGTCGTTTTAAAAACCTCCCGCCAAGTGTCGCTTTTTTCGGGAATCGTGGCATGTGTGTCATGAGCCTCAATCTTGTCAAAACTATTTATTCAATGCTTTAGAGCTCATTCTTTACTTCAATCTTGGAGCTCTGACATTCCCAACGCATCTAGGAACCTTTGGCACACTCAACACAACTTTTTATGGGTAAGTCTGTTTTTCATGTCTTTTGTTGCTTTTCTGTCACTTTTTGTATTTTGGTTTGTGTGAGTGTTGTTTTCTTAGTTTTATTGAATGCTTGCTGCCAATTTAATGCATGTTAGCTTGTAGAAGTATTGTTTTGAGTTTTGCATTGCATTTCCTTGTTGTCGCATGCATGACACTGTTTCTGCATTAACGGTCGTCGTTGCGATGATTCGCTTCACACACTTAGTTTTTTTACCATCTTATTGAATCCTACACTTACTTATTGCATGCATGTTCACTTGCTCATGTTTGCACCCAACTTTGCACATGCATTCAATCCTTATTGTTTTCAGTTGCCCATCGGCTGTCTGAGCTACCTTGTCGTAGATCTTGCCCAGCTTACACTTCGTGTTTTTTGGATGGAAGGCCTTGCCTTGCTCCCAGGAATTACCCATAGCTTGCCTCACATTGGCCTCTTGGGATGTGCTCTGTGCAATATTGAGAGACAGTGCCTCAGTTGGTGCCCGGGATTACGCAGTGCAATTTTCTCGGGTTATAGTCATGCTCACTAAAACTATGGATTGCGCAGTTCTAGTCCTCAACAAGCCAACCTGAACTATGCTCTGCACAGTTTCAGTAGTCAATCAGCTCACTGGCAGTCTGGACTGTGCTTTGCGCTGTTCTAGCAGTGAGTCTCCTAGCCTCTCCTAGAGATAATTGTGCAAATTTCCCAGTTAGTCACTCAAGTGTGTTGCATGTCAGTCCTCAAGTTGTTTTTAGTTTTCAACTGAAAGTTTCCTTGCCATGAGTGGTGCTATGTCTCCACCCATCACAGGTGTTCATCAGTCTCTTAGCAGTACAGGTACAATGGCTTCAAAGAGAACAGGGTCAAAGGACACCATTGAGAGCACAAATGGAGATGTGGTTGAGCAAGTGTCTATGAGCTTGCCCATCTATGAAGATACTAAGTTGTTCATAGACAAGGAGATCAAAATCAAAAGGTAGGGCATCCATGACATCTTTTTACACGCCTTTGAGGAGAATCTGGAGGACCGGAGAGTCTATGTCAACATACACAAGTCCGAAGCAAAGTTCTTCATGTCTGCTTACATACTTGATGTAATCTGTGCTCGTCAGCAGTTCCCTGGCTTGGGTTGGGCATGGACACCTTCAAAAACCTCTGTGAACATTTATTGTAGGTTGTTCTATGAGTGCAGCTACCATGGAGTTATACTACAACTATCATACCACTTCGTCACCCTAGTGTACATGATGATCTTTGAGCAGAATTCGCCTTGCATGTCACAGGCAACGATGGAGGCATTGGTAAACATAGTAGATTGGTATGACTCACTCCTTAACACCTTCATTCGAGTGTATAGCGTGGAGAAGGCTCCACATGTGTTACCGAAGTTTGTCATGGAAAAGTTGTTCATGCAAAAGGTTGCATACCACATCTCGACAGGGTTGTCAGCGAGACTGCATAAGAAGAAGAAGGCACCTTGGCTTGCTCTTCCTTTGCAGATTGGGTTGTATGAGATCTAAAATCTCAAGCATGCTGAGGCCAAGATAGAGGAATTCAAGAGATTCATCTTCGACACCTGAAGTTTCAATCCATATGACCCACATCATTTAGTGGAGGACCACTTTGCGGGAGGGTATCATCCTCAGATCCACGTGGAATGTCATTGGCGTGAGGAAGACCCATGGAGATATTGCTACAACTCCTCAAGGATCAATGAACTAGTTAGGGTGGTCGTAGAATGGTTAGCAGTGCACAAGGTAGCAACATCTCAGAGAGCAGCAACATCAGCAGCAGTAGAGGGCAACAGACCTACACATGACAAAGGCAAGAGGAAGGTTTCTGATAGGGTAGAGGCATTGCAAAGCTACATGTTCAAGGAAAATCCACTTGTATTAAGAGTAACTTTGGAGATTGAGGCAAAGAAGCGACAACACAATAGAAGGATTGCAAAAAGATAGAGGGAGAAGAAGAACTGGAGGAGGTAGAGAAGACGCTGCAGGAGGTGAAGCAACAACTAAGGGAAGAACAAGAGATGCATATAAGGGAGAAGGAAGCGCAACAGGAACAAGAACTGCAGGAAGCGTAGTGTGCACACATCGATGAAACTGTGCAAATACATGTCACTGGCTCATCATAATTGGCAGATAGTAAACAATATGAGCAGTCGTAGGAGTAGGACTTTCTTAAGAGATTGAAAAAATGTTAGAACATATGGACATAGATGTGGTTCAGCCATAGGAGGATCGTGATACAGATCTCATAGCCAAAGGACCATAGGTCACCCCATCGACTTCACCAGATTCGGGCTATCAAGGAGACAATGAAATCCTTGAGGACAATCCGGAAGCAGATATGCACAACATATCCTTCGATGAGTCACAACACAGAGTTGTGTAGCTGCACAAAGTGCTCACTCCAGATGTCCATGCATCTCTTGCACATTTTCAAGAACAAGTGATCGTGTCCTATGTGTGCAGACATCCAGTTGCATTGGCCGATGCTACAAAGGCATATGCTGAAGCCACCAACTCAATTGTAAGATTCTTGATAGCTGAGAATGGGCACATGGCTAAGGATTTGTAAGCGACCAAGGAGGGAGAAGAGAAAGCTACAAGATTCGCTAGAGAAGAGTTGAAGAAAGAAATACTTGATGAAGTATCATCTCTCGAGACAGTCATGCAGAAATTGTACCTCAGGTTCATCACCGTGCATAAATAAGTTGTCCATCTTAATGGTTGGCAACAATACTATTCTAGGAGAGCACACATCTTGACAGACATACACACTGTTGTCGATCACATGCAGATATGGACAATGAGGTACAAGGGAGCCCTGTTGTACTATCCAAAGAAGCCAAAGGCAGTGGAGTTGAAGGCACGCATCCGAAGTCAGATTTGGAACTATAAGGAACTCCCACATCTCATCACCATCTTACAGGATTCACATGCACGCGTGTTCAGGAGCATGGATGTCATTGTGCGCACGCATGCGATCCCATCCATTTTCACACTCACCGAGGTGAAAGTAAAGAACCAAGTCCAACTGGAGCTGGACATGTATTTCGAGCAGTTGATGTGCATAGCCACCAACACATGTTTGTAGATGATTGGAGACACTATACACTAATATGTCGTTGGTCTGATCGCATTGAAGACCATGATGTGCATGCTATATGAAAAGTTGGACAAGGGTTGCAAATCCGTGTACTCGGATGCAACAAATGCAAGAATTTGCTTTCATAAGGATGTCACCACAGATTTCATGGACACCATAATAGACTACCAAGCTTGGCATTAGTTTGCCACCATGGATCACTAAGAGGATGTCAACGAGTTAGTCTTCCCACAACTGTTTGAGTCTTAGTGATGTCTCGTATGGCTTACTCAAGCCCATTTTTGTCTCACATGGGTACATGTTCAGATTTGATTGTAAACATGTTGTAAAGTGAAAGACCAAGTGTTAATAATACAATGTAAACAATCATGTGTGAGTTGAAGAGTCATGAGGGCAGTTGAAGAGTCACAAAGGGGAATATCAAGTGTCACCCCACCCTTTGCTATATATAAAACCTCATAACTCATTATACAAACTTTTGGGAGCCAAGCTTTTTATAGGTATAACTCAGAGAAAGCTTGGAGTGTATTGTAATGAGCATTGGATTCTCCACATTGCAGAGCGAGTACATCTCTTCTGAGGAGTAGGCGACAGTGAATGTAACATTCCACTACTATGGCTAGTGGCTGTCATGGTTGTATGTATCGTTGGATCTTTCACTCTTTTGATATAACAAAGCCAACATGTTTCATGCATGTATTGTTATTGTAGTTCGACTATTCTTGTTACTCTAACAATGTATGTAGTTGTAACTTATGCATGTATGTATGGACTATTCCGTATGTGTTTGTATGAATCTTATCGAAGAGCGTTGTTGATTTAACTCATCACTTTGGATCGTTGACTATTCTGCCTTCCATCTTGTGATGTCTTTCAACTCGTGTGCTCCCTTTCAAGCTGTGTGCTATCACATGCTTCTAAGGGGTGCACTCTTCTCCTCTTCCATGTGTTAGGGCCTTTCCATGCACCTTCCTTGACTTGCTACAAGGTCACACCCTTACTTCCAACAAGGAAATCTTACTAACCTCTGCATGTAACTGTAGTCATGGAAATATCGTACTACCCACTACTGGGACTCCTACTCCAAACGATTTGAGGTCTAGTTGGGACTTCTTACCAGGGAGATCCTCTAACATGTTGGCAGGTCCAGCACTATCAACACTTGGCTAAGTTGTATCAAGGATATTCTAAGCAGCGGAACATGTACTTGGAAGAGAAAATGAGATCTGCGAGGATGTAGAATGGGGAACACATTGATCCATTCCTATTGAAGCTTCAGGAAATTAGAGATCAGTTAGCAGTTGTAGGATCATCACATCAGCCTATAGATATGGTGAGGTTGGCCTTGAATTCAGTCTTAGAAGAATGGAAAGTATTTATCCAATGTATTGTGGGTAGAGAGAAATTGTCATATTGGGAAGGGATGTGGGCTGCTCTTCAACATGAAGAGATGAGGCGAGACTTAGTCAAGTGAAAAATTGATGATAGCAACAATTGTTGGACGAAGCCCAAGGAGGAGGAAGAGAATGAAATCCTTGCATCAAAGGGGAACTAGGAGCAGTGGAGGAAGAAGAAGGACGTTTCTAAGATCAAATGTTTATGGTGTGGTGAATTTGGTGACTACACTACGTAGTGTCCTCTCAAGAAGAAGGAAAAGGATGAGAAACATGATCCGCAGGCTGCAACCGCGAGGATTGAGGAGGAGGAGTTTGCCATGATATCCCAAATACCTCCATGGGAGAGGTGGGGTGACCTAGTACTATAGTTTGAAAGAACTGCAAATGGGCAGGGTCCATTGAGGAGTCCACCTCATGGATCAATACCATGCTACGGGAGCCCATATCAGAAATAGGAGGGTGGACCAGTGTCAGTTGGTGCAGAGGAATGCCAGAGTGATAGTTGTAGTGGCTAGGAGCACTAGAGACTGAGCAAAGTTGGCACAATGCAGAGTCAATAGCAACACAGAGACTAGCAGAAGTCGGAACTCCAACAATAGATGCATCAATTTGAACACCTTTTGTTCAGTATTTTTGGTTTTTTTTTTTTGCAACAACAATAGAGTTGCAGTACATATGCAGTTGGCAGCAGCACAAATGCAACATTTGTGTAGTAGTTGGTGGACAGTGATGTTAGACATCAGTAGCGTAGAGGGAGATGTTACATAGTGAGGGTGATGCTTTAGTAGGTTGCATTACTAGAGCACATTCCTCGCTAAGAGGGAGTGTTTATTTCTGGTAGCATTAGATGTTCTCTAAGTGTCAAAATTTGGAGGGAGGCTAGGACACATGTATTCCAAAATACCCAGAAATAATTTTGGGAAATTCCACCCGGAGACAATTTTATTAAAATAATTAATCATTTTTAATGGATGCCCAAGAATAAACTTATGAAATTAAAATAATTAAAGGGCATTAATAAAAATGGGCTTGGATCTTGTAGAAGAAGATGAATATCAAGTCAATATGACCTGATCCATTGATTATAATTTAATCTGGGCCATATATTACTCAATGAGAAGATTATAAGAACTTTGATGGGAATTTGGAAGACACATCGAGTCGGATCAAGAGATCGATTTCTCAAGAGAGTACATGAAAAGATCATCGAGGAGATTCTTGCAGTGAGGGCTAGGGACAGTTTTTCGGAGGAGGTTTTTCTGATCCGGAGAGTGCAAGGAAGAGAGGGTAGAGAGTAGTCTAGAGAGGCAGCGCAGTGCCATGTAGAGGCAACGAAGAGCTATATTGTGGAAGCGAAGAGATTTAGAGGGAGTCTGTATTTTTGTTGGGGAACAGTCAGGATCTAGTGTTGGTGTTGGGGTGTGAAAATGGGAGGCCAGAGGGTCGAAGCTTCCAGCGAGCAAGAGATCAATAGGAGGGGCAACACAGTCCCAACAACAATGACGCAATAACTACATAGGTGTGACACAACCTTGCGTAGAGACATCGCAGAGACTCATCTCTAGTGCAGAGCATTCCTGGATTTTCTAGTGACAAGGTTAGATCATCTCACTATCTTTTGTCCAGTTAGATCTTTGTATAGGATTGCCAGTTTTGGCATCCAAAGAATTGTATTAAGAAACTAATGCATAATAATACAAACCTCAGTTGTTGCACCAGTTTTCACGCATTGGGTTTTCCTGGGGACATTTGTCCAAAAACAATGGTGTCACTTGTGTGTGTGTTATTTCTTCTTGCTCAATTCTTATTTCCGCATATAATTTAATTAGTGAAGGTTGTAGTCATATTTACTTCAATATTTACAGTGTAACACGGTAAATAACTTGCATGAATTAACAAGTAGGAGAAGTAATATCAATTTGTTGGAGTAGGGAATTTGGGTCTCCAAATTTTCACAGCGGATGGGTTCCATAATAGACGATGAGTACAATAGCAGGTTCTTGGAGTTGTTGAGATATGCACCTTACCTCAAGTAGGAGAAGGCTAAGGTTTAGAGATTCATCAGTGGAATGCCAGTCGCATACAAAGACCAGATTGATTTCAATGTGCCTAGATTGTTGGAGGAGGCCATCTGAAAGCTAAAACATTTTTACAAGCAGTCAAAGTGCAAAGTTGAGCCTAAGCGTGACATGAAAGGAAATGATAAATCTAAAGGGAAATGGCCACCTAAGCGAGTAATACCTCAATATTCAAGTGATAAAGAAAATGTAGTCCTTTAGAAGAAGTTTAATACAACTGAGAAGGGACATGGAGAGCAACAAACTAGAGGCGATAAAGTTGGTGATGTTGGTCATAGCATTGCTTGGATCTATGCAGTTGCGGACAACAGGAAGGTAGACCATTTGCATCTATCATTGAGATGGACAACAAGCTTTATGATCAAGTTGTTTATATTTTGATTTATCCTGGATCTAACTATAGTTATATTGATCATGACGTGGTGGATAAGTGTGGTTTGAGAAAATAAGTGCATGCAAAATCTTAGTTGTTACAATTGGCTACAAGTACAAAGAAGAGAGTTCATGATTGGGTAAGATCTTGTGCATTTGAGTTAAATGGTATGCCAATAACAACACATTTGAATGTACTACCGTTGGGATCATATATTATGCTTTTGGGTACAGATTGGTTGTACCTTCACACGACCAAAATGGATTGCTTTGACAAGGCCATTGAGTGTGTGGATGAGAGTGGGGAAAAGAGAATTTTGCAAGGAAAGAAGAAGCCTACATCAGTGAAGATGCTTACCGATATGCAGGCTAAGCATAATTATAGAAAAGGTTGTGTGATGTTTGTAGTGCATATATCTAGTGACAAGGGTAAAGATGTTAAGGATGTGTTGTAACAGCTACAACCACCCTCCAAAATTTTGCCTTAGCTTCGTTTTGGAACCTCCCTTCCAACCTTCATAGCGACTTGCCTTGCTTCATCAAGTTGACAAGCTTCAGTGCTTTTCTTGCGCAAAGGTAGCTTGTCGATCACAACATCCATTCCCCTCATAGGCTGTTCACCCAGACTTGGTCCAGTTGTAGGCTGAGAAACTTCCCCAAGAAAATTGCAGATTTATGGAGGGAAACCAACGTTCCCTCCACAAATTGCGCAATCCTATCTGGTAGCCTGCTGGGCTCCAAGATTCCGCAATTCTGCCAGTCAACACTCCCAGCAGGAATTGCGCAATTTTCCCCAACAGGGTTGCTCAACCCAAAATTTGCGTAAATCTCAATAGTAGTCAGCTGCTTTGCCTAGAAATTGCACAGATCTCCTGGGCATCCAGCCCAGCTCCCAACCAGAAATGTGCATTTCCTTCAAGCAATCGAGGAGTCTCTTGCATGTGCAGTTGAGTTGACCAGTTCCCTCCGGGACTGAGCAAAACATACTTGTATGCATGGGATGCTTCTTCCAAGGAAAAATGCTAAGGAATCTCTTGTTTTAGGGATCTATGTTTAGTGGGTGGAGGTTACATGCAAGGATCGTTTCAGAAACCTCCCACCAAGTCTCGCTTTCCCTAGATTTGTGGCATGTGCGTCACAACCTCGATGTTATCAAAACTCATCAACCAGACACTGTAGAGCTCATTCCTCACATCGACCTTGTAGTTATGCAATCCCACATCACATCAAGGTGCAATCGGCACATTCAACTCATCTGTTTTGGGGTAAGCCCGCTTCCCATGCCTTGTGTTACATTTCTGTCACTTTTTGTGTTTTCACTTGTATGAGTATTGTTTGCTTGATTTTAGTGAATGCTTGTTATCGTTTACATGTATATTAGCTTGTCCTAGCACCGTTTCAGTTTTCGTCAACATCTCACTGCTGTCATATGCATGAAAATATTTTTCACGAATGGTAGACGATTTAGTGGCTCGCCTCACCCACATGCATGTTATTCCATTTTATAAATCTGTCATTCACCATTTGCATGAGTGATCATTCACTTTCAGTTGCCCGTCGGCATGTCTAGCCAATCTCGGCCCAGATTTTGCCTCACCAAGACAACATTGCACAATCCTGAGAGGGAAGGATCTATCTTCCTCTCTAGAAATGCACATTTATGCCCAGTAGTTGTTCCCTAGGCCTGCTTTGTGCAATCCTAAGGGATAGTGACTGCTAGCTAAGAAAATTGTGCAATGCAATCACTGAGCCTGCAACCATTGCCAACTGAGATTGCACATTGCGCAATCCCAACAGTCAGTAGCCAAACTGCACTGTGCATTGTGAAGTTCCAACAATCAATCAGTCTCCTAGTAGCCTAGACTATGCCTTGTGCAGTCTTGGCAGTCGGTCTCCCAACCTCCCAAAAGAAATTGCACAACCTTCATGATCAATCACACAAGTATTGCAAGTGTTCATGTGCCTCTTGGCAGTGCAGGTACAATGGTTTCCAAGAGAGCAGAGTCGAAGACACCATCCAAAGCACACCTAGAGATGCAATCGATCAAATGCATATGAGCTTGCCTTCTCACAAAGATATCAAGTTGTTCATAGACAAGGACATCAAGATATGACATCAGCAGCATCACAACAAGTAACATCATGAACAAAAACAACATCACAACAAGCAACATCATGAAGAACAACTGAAGGCAGCATACCGAATGCAATGAATGCAACAAACATAATGAATGTAGCGAATGCAATGAACACAATGAATGTAGCGAATGCAACAAATGCAGCGAACGCAATGAATGCAAGAAGACGGTTATTGACAACACATAGGCACAACAAAGTTACAAGCTCAAGTAGATCCACTGATGATGAAAGAAACTTTGGAGACTCAGGCTATGAGGTGATGGTGCGACATGAAGATCGCATGAAGACAGAGAATGGAACAAAGAAGGAGTTGCATGTGCTGAAGCAACAACTCAACGAAGAACATGAAGCTGCACAAATAGATGAATGAGTTACAGCATGATCAGGAACAATAGTGGGTGCATCATGGACTCACGGATGAAACTGCACCTGTACAAGTTAAAGATCCATCCGAGTAGTTAACAAAAAGCAGACATGGTGAGCAGTGTTGGTGATCACATGCAAGGGATTCAGCAACATGCATGTAATTGTACACAAATATGCAACCCAACCCATTCAACACACTCACCAGGGTGAAGACAAGAAGCAAGTCCAACTGAAGTTGAACATGTACTTCGGTAAGTTGATGTGCATTACCATCAACACACACTTGAAGATCAACACGGACATTATGCATCAGTGTGTTGCTGGTTCATCTGCACCCAAGAAGACCATGCACATGTTAGTAGATGAGTTGGATGAAGGGGCCAAACCATTGCACCGGTTCCAACGGAGGGAAGAGTTCACTTCAGCAAGATGTCACCATGAGGTGCATGCATACCATCACAAACGACCAAGCTTTGCACCAACTCACCACCTTCACCATCACGAGCATGTCAAAGAGTTGGTCTCATCATAGCAGACCGAGTGTTAGTGATATCTTTCATGGCTTGCTCAAGCCATGTTGTCTCACATGAGTACATGTGCTTTGTAATGTTGAGCCATGTCAAGTGTAATTCAAGTGTCAATAGTTGGATGTAAGAGTCATAGAGTAAGTGAAGGGTCATGAGGGTAGTCCCTCATAACTCATTGTATAGGCTTTTGGTCAGCCAAGATTCTGATAAGACTATCTTGGAAAGGTCTTGGATAGTATTGTAACACGCCTTGGCTTCTCCACTACAGAGAGCTAGTTCATCTCTTTGGAGGAGCAGGTAAATGTGGATGTAACATTCCACTGTTGGGGCTAGTGGGTTTACATGGATGTATTGTATGATTGGAACTTACACTTCTTTATATAATAAGAGCCAACACGTTTTCACACATGTATTGTATATGTTGTAAGACTGATCTTTGACACTTGTAATGCGTGTTGCTTTAACTTGTGTTCTACATCTGAACTGATTCATTTGTTCTAATGCATAATCTATTAAAGGAAATGTGTTGTATATACTACTAATGTTGTCCCGTCCATGTCGACTGCTCTGCCGGACATCAGATAGACCTTTCACATGAACCTTGTTGTAACAAACGTTGCACTTGTTCAGACTGATGTGTGAGTGTTGTACATGTTATCTTACCCTGTATGTTGTGACCACCACATCCGAGTGGACTGCTGTGTCAGAAGCTGTGTATGTCCTGTGTGTTGTGTGTTCCTAATTGAGTTGGGATTGATCTCTTTCAACGTGGAACTCATCTTCACCCTCATCTCAACCCACCCGTGTTAGAACCTCTCATACACCTTCCTTGAGTCACTATAGTGGTCACACCCTTTCTACTGACAAAGTTATCTTACTTGCCTCTATGCGACATCGCAATCAAGGCATTGCTTTACAACCCACTATTGGGATTCCTACAACAAACAGTCTGAGGTCTAATTGGGACTTTTTACCGAGAAGATCCCCTTACATGTTGGCGGGTCCAGCACTGTCAACATTTTGGCACTAGAAGGAGCGCCAGATGACAAGCTGAGTCTTCACATCTATTTTTAATCTCTACACATCTATCATGACTACCTACCAAGTTGCTCTGCCAGAGTGCATGTCCTATGGAAGTGATTTCATTATCTTGGAAAAGATCTCGGATAACTTGTCTCATAAAACATATGATGGTGGAGGCTACATAGCCTTGGTTAGGCTCACAATTGACATTATAGGCTCATGTGAAAGACATGGACTCTTTGAGGAATACATGAGCTGCGTGCTATTCGTCTACACACTTCAAGGGAACCTATTGCACTAGTGTGCCACATTGCTTGAAAAATCTATTCATTCTCTTATTCATCTGGTGAGAGATATAGACCGTGCTTTCAATCACTTTGGCCATGAAGTGCTTGATCAAGAAATTATGAAATTACCAAAAACACCCGATGAATCCGTTGATCAGTTTTACACACACTTTTGTAATCTTGCATACTGATTTCTTGAAGATGAAATTTATTGGGAATTTCTTTATGGAATATTTGAGTATCTTCTTCACATAACCGAACCCCACTCAACACACTTCGGTGATGGAGCCGCGCAATCAGAGGCAGGCACAGTCGCTGTCATAAGTGACTGTCCGCCTTCACCTCATCAAACAACTCCACCACTGTGGAGTGATGTGGGAGATCATGCACATGCCTTTGTTGAACTGTCATACTCTCCCACCACACCTGCTCTTGAGATTTGTGCAGATTTGGCTTGCAGGCCTGTTGGTTGTCACGTGGACTCTTTCCCTCTACCTCCTTCCTCACATTCTGTTGATTCCCCAGATTGTTCTATCTTGTGTTCTCCCATTCCAGACCCCTCACCTGTTGTGTACGAGGATCAAGCTGTCGACGAAGTTGTTGTTATGCAGCTAATTTGCACCATCATTCATGATTAGTGTGTGTGAGAATCTAAAGAAGATCCCACGGTGAAGGATGACTCCCTTCCAGCCGCACCTCATCCGCTTCATCCTAACATCCCTTGTGATTCTGCCACAATAGATTTCTCCTGTGAAAACTCATGTCCAAATGCTTCTACTTCTGATCATTCACAAGACACCTCGAATGTTAGCCTATCATTATAGTGCGAAGAGGACACATCTTCCTTGGAAAATCCGTTCAATTTGTCATTTATCTTTCTTGAAAACACAGAGGGTGAACATCTTTGCTTCTCATCTACGCCTCTGCTCGATTCATCAAATCATGAGGATACCGACAAACATCCTAAATTTTCTGATCTTGGTTGTTGTGATCTATTCAATTCCTTATCCGATCACGACATTGATTCAATTGTTGTTAATCTATCCAAGACATTGGTCTACGATGATGTATCTGTCCATGAGGTTGAAACCCCCCAGACTGTCGAGGCACTTCAGCCCGAGCTGATGATTATGTCAGGCCCTCGCTGTCCTGAGGTTGGTTTCACTTTCACTTCCTCCACTTGAACTACACGACCCCATGGCCCATGCATTGGAGGAATCTTACACAGCAAGCACACATGCACAAGACAAGTGGTCTACCTTTCTCACGTTTGCTTGCATGTCATAGTCAAGAGAATGCATACATTCAACATCTGCACGCAGTGTAGCACAACATCATGGCAGCTCCACAGAATGCGTGGCATGAACTTTCACTCATCTTTGTTTTGTGGTCACTTGTAAGCTCGGAGTGTGTTTGTCTTCACTGTTACATCTTTCTTGTCTGTTGGTTTACATAGCTGTCTTGTTTGCGAACCATGCCTTCACCAACATGGGTCAACCAATGCCCTAGTGGCTACGTTGGGAGTACCATTGCACATGAGATGACCCATGCACTGTTAGTTTAGGAGTAGGAGTAGTGTTTTCTTTTGAGTGGTTTACTTGCATGCTTGTTTGATTACTTGCTTTGTTTGTTTGTTTGTCTGCGTGCTTGCTTGCTTACTTGCTTTGCTTTCGCATTTGCTTATGCTCTTGCTTTGCTTTGTTGTTTGTTAGTTCATTTGTTTCGTTTCGTAGGATAGTTTCGCATGAAACCATGTATGACTCTTGAAACGAGCTGGGTAAAGTACAAGAGGCCCTGTTCTGCTACCACTACTTGGTTATATGTCATCCTACCTCTGTATGAAGAATTTGTTACTTTCAGTCCATGATACATCGATGGAAAATACGTACTGTTCAAAGTGAACCTTGGTGAAAACACAACGCTTGCAAGCTAACTGGTGTCACCTGCTCTAGTCATTTTTTTGTGTTAACCCTTGTTAGCTCAGTCAAGTAGAGTAAGGTGAGGGGGAAAACCTAAATAGGCACGTCAAAGATATAATAAAATACTTCTCTGCTGGAACAACCTATTCTTCTCTCAATAAGTCGAGATCCCTCTTCTACCTCTCAAATTAATAAGTGCTATGCATAGTTGTAAAAAAATGAAAGAAGTGAAAAAGTTTGAAAAAATGAAAAATTAATAAGGCAAAAGAAGAAAAAGGCTTTCTGCACAGGGAGGTGATGCAAGTAACTCTGCCGAGGTACTGACCAGGCTCGTTGGTAGTGGAGCCATGCTTCTGTTCCTATGTGACTCCACTGGGGTATTGTCCAGGCCTCCTGGCAGTAGAGAAACACCAGAGATGAAACTAAGACTCTAACGACTATACTGCTTGTGCACCAATAGACCCCTCAACCCCAATCGAAATAACTATGCTGCCTTGGCTTGGAATTTGTGTTAATCGACCAAGAGCTTGGCAGATGCTACATTTTACAATCAAGCTAGTGTGAAACCAAGATGAGCTGAGTGCTGAACAATACTTCCGGAGGTGTTAGACTTGCTTTTCATGAAGAAGGTCTATTAAGAGAGATGTCATTCTACTAGTGTGTCTCCAAGTGTTGTAGCGGCTACAACCACCCTCCAAAATTTTGCCTTAGCTTCATTTTGAAGCCTCCCTTCCAACCTTAAAAACAACTTGCCTTACTTCGTTAAGTTCACAAGCTTCGGTGTTTTGCTTGTACAAAGGCAGCTTGTCGATCGCAACTTGATCCATTCCCCTCTCAGGCTGTTCACCCAGACTTGGTCTAGCTGCAGGCTGAGCAACTTCGCCAAGAAAATTGCACATTCCCTCCAGAAATTGCACAATCCTGTTTGGCAGCCTGTTGGGCTCAAAGATTGTGCAATTCTGTGAGTCAACACTCCCAGCAGGAATTGCATAATTTTCCCCAATTGGGCTGCTCAACCCAGAATTTGTGCAAATCTGGGCAGAAGTCAGCTGCTCTGCCCAGAAATTTTGCAAATCTCCTGGGCAGTCAGCCCAACTCCCAACCAGAAATGCGCATTTCCTTCAAGCAGTCGAGCAGTCTCTTGCATGTGTGACTGAGTTGACCGGTTCCCTTCGGGACCAAGCAAAACAGACTTGCACACATGGGATTCTTCTCCCAAGGCAGCATGCTAAGACATCCCTTGTTTCAGGGATCTATGTTTAGCAGTTGGAGGTTACATGCAAGGATCATTTCAGAAACCTCCCACCAAGTGTCGCTTTCCCTAGATTTGTGGCATGCGTGTTACAACCTCGATGTTATCAAAACTCATCAACTAGATGTTGCAGAGCTCATTCCTTGCATCAAACTTGCATCCCTCACATCCCACATCACATCTAGGTGCAGTCGGTACATTCAGCTCAATTGTTTCGGGGTAAGCCTGCTTCTAATGCATTATGTTGCATTTATGTCGCTTTTTGTGTTTTCGCTTGTATGAGTACTGTTTGTTTGATATCATCGAACGCTTGTTGTCATTTACATGTATATTAACTTGTCCTAACATTGTTTCAGTTTTCGTCAACATCTCACTGCTGTCACATGCATGAAATTGTTTTTCGCGAACAGTCATCGATTCGACGACTCGCCTCACCCACATGCATGTTGTTCCATTTTCTGAATTTGTCATTCACCATTTGCATGCATGACCATTCACTTATGCTTACACTCAGTATCAGAATACATTCACTCTCACATTCACTTTCAGTTGCCCGTCGGTGAGTCTGGCCAACCTTGGCCTAGACTCTGCCTCACCAAGACAACATTGCGCAATCCTGAGAGGGAAGGCTCTACCTTCGCCTCCAGAAATGTGCATTTCTTCCCAGCAACTGTTCCTCAGGCCTACTTTGTGCAATCCCGAGGGACAATGATTGCTAGCCAAGAAAATTGCTTAATACAGTCACTGAGCCTATAGCCATTGCCAGCTGAGATTGCGCATTGCGTAATCCCTGCAGTCTGCACTCAACAGCCAGACTAGACTATGCATTGCGTAGTTACAGCAATCAGTCAGTCTCCCAGTCGCCCAAGCTATTCCTTGTGCAGTCTTGGTAGTTAGTCTCCCAACCTCCCAGCCGAAATTGTGCAACCTTCATGATCAGTCACACAGGTATGTTGCAAGTCAGTTCTCAAGTTCATTTTGGTTTTCGACTGATAGATTTCTTGCCATGAGTGTTGCCATGTCTCGAGGTATTGCAAGTGTTCATCTGCCTCTCAACAGTGCAGGTACAATGGTTTCCAAGAGACTAGAGTCGAAGACACTGTCCAAGCACACCTAGAGATGCAATCGATCAAATGTCTATGAGCTTGCCTTCTCACAAAGATATCAGGTTGTTCGTAGACAAGGACATCAAGATATCATTGCTATAGCATCACAACAAGAAACAACATGAACAGTAGTTGAAGGCATCATACTGAATGCAACGAACACAACGAATGCAACAAACATAATGAATGCAAGAGGAAGGTTGTTGACAACACAGAGGGGGAACAAAGTTACAAGCTCAAGCAGATCCACTAATGATGAAAGCAACTTTGGAGACTCAGGCTATGAGGTGATGGTGCGACATGAAGATCACACGAAGACAGGGAATGGAACAAAGAAGGAGTTGCATGTGTTGAAGCAGCAACTGAAGGAAGAACATGAAGACGAATGAGTTGCAACATGATCAGGAATAGTAGTGGGTGCATCGTGCACTCAGAGATAAAAATGCGCCCGTACAAGTTAAAGATCCATCCTAGCAGCTAACACAGAGCATACATGGTGAGCAGTGTTGGTGATCGCATGCAAGGGATTCAACAACATGCATATCATTGTGTGCACACATGCAACCCAACCCATTCAACACACTCACCAGTGAGAAGACAAGAAGCAAGTCCAACTAAAGCTGGACATGTACTTCGGCAAGTTGATGCGCATGACCACCAACACACACTTGAAGATCAACACATACATTATGCATCAGTGTGTTTTCGGTTCAACCGCATCCAATAAGACCATACACATGTTAGTAGACGAGTTGGATGAAAGGGTCGAACCAATGCACTGATTGCAACAGAGGCAAGAGTTTGCTTTAGCAAGATGTCACCATGAGGTGCATGCACACCATCACAGATGACCCATCTTGGAATCAACTCACCACCTTCACTATCACGAGCATGTCAAAAAGTTGGTCTCATGATAGCGGACCAAGTGTCAGTGATATCTTGCATGGCTTGCTCAAGCCATGTTGTTTCACATGAGTACATGTGCATTGTAATGTTGAGTCATGTCAAGTGTAAGTCAAGTGTCAATAGTTGGATGTAAGAGTCATAGAGTAAGTGAAGAGTCATGAGGGTAGTTGAACTGTCACAAAGGGGAATGTCAAGGGTCACCCCACCCTTTGCTATAAATAGTCCCTCATAACTCATTGTATAGGATTTTGATCAGCCAAGCTTTTGATAAGACTATCTTGGAAAGAGCTTGGACAGTATTGTAACGCGCCTTGGCTTCTCCACTGCATTGAGCTAGTTCATCTCTTTGGAGCAGCAGGCAGATGTGGCTATAACCTTCCACTGTTGGGGCTAGCGGGCTTACATCAATGTATTATATGATTGGAACTTACACTTCTTTACATAATAAGAGCCAACACATTTTCACACATATTGCATCTGTTGTAAGACTGATATTTAACACTTGTAATGCATGTTTCTTTAATTTGTGTTCTACATCTGAACTGATTCATTTGTTGTAATGCATAATCTATTAATGGAAATGTGTTGTATGTGCTACTAGTGTTGTCCCGTCCATGTTGACTACTTTGTCGAACATCAGACAAACCTTTCACATGAACCTTGTTGTAACAACCGTTGCACTCATTCAGACTGATCCGTGAGTGTTGTACGTGTTATCTTACCTAGTTTGTTGTGAATATTACATCTGAGTGGACTACTCTGCCAGAATATGTGTATGTCCTGTGTGTTGTGTGTTCCTAGCCAAGTTGGGATTGATCTCTTTCAACCTGGAACTCATCTTCACCCTCATCTCAACCCACCTGTGTTAGAACCTCTCATACACCTTCCTTGACTTACTGCAGTGGTCACAACCTTGCTACTGATAGAGTTATCTTACTTGCCTATGTGCGACATCACGGTCAAGGCATTTCTTTACGACCCACTGTTAGGACTGCTATAACAAACAGTCTGAGGTCTAATTGGCACTTCTTAATGGGGAGATCCCCTTACATGTTGGCGGGTCCAACACTATCAATAGGATGAAAAAATCTTCAAGAGGCACCTTGTATTGCAGAAGTATCAGGATTTGTTTCCAACAAAGATTCCAAAGTTACCTCCTCACAGATAAGTAGATTTCTCTATTGAGTTAATTATAGGGGCAAAACCAACATCGAATGCACCTTACGGGATGAGTACTCTAGAGCTATTAGATTTGAAATTGCAGTTAAAGGAGATTCTTGGCAAGGGATACATTAGGCCAAGTGTATCGCCTTGGGGTGCACCAGTGTTGTTCGTAAAGAAGAAGGATGGTACTCTCAGATTGTGTACACATTACAAGAAGCTTAACAAGGTAACGATCAAGAACAGGTACCCATTGCCAAGGATTGATGATCTGTTTGATTAGTTGAAGGGAGAAACAATGTTCTCTAAGGTTGACTTGAGATCGGGATACCATCTGGTACACATCAAGGAAGAGGATATTTATAAGACTCCATTCAGGACCATGTATGGGCATTATTAGTTTGTTGTAGTTCCATTTGGTTTGAATAATGCTCTAGCTACATTTATGTTTGATTACTAGTGTGTTGTATCACTATCTAGACAAGTTTGTTATTGTATTCATTGATGACATATTGATATACTCCAAGAATGAGGAAGAGCATGCCGATCATTTAGCAACAATGTTGAGATTGATAAGAGAGCATCAATTGTATGCTAATCTTAGCAAGTGTAGCTTATTTCAGACATAAGTGCATTACTTGGGACATGTCGTTTCCAAGGAAGGCATAACAGTAGATCCAAAAAAGATAAGGGCCTTCATGGAATGGGAAACTCCTAAGAATGTGGATGAGGTGAGATCACTTACGGGATTGGCAACTTACTACAAGAGGTTCATCAGGAACTTCTCATGCATTTCATATCCTATCACATCATTGCAAAGGAAAGGTATGAAGTTTGAATGGACAAAAGAATGTGCAACTAGTTTTGAGCAGCTCAAGTAGTTCTTGACGCATGAACTAGTACTAAAGATCACAGATTTAAACAAGGAGTCTGTAGTGTGTACAAATGCTTGCAAGATAGGACTTGGTGGAGTTCCTACGCAAGAAGGATAGGTAGTGTGTATGAGTCACGGAAACTGAATGAGCACGGGTAGAACTATCCAACGTATGATCTTGAGCTAACAACGATCATACATGCATTGAAGATGTGGAGGTACTATCTTCTTCATAGTAGGTTTGTGTTGATGAGCGATCACAGTGGGTTGCGATATTTGTTTGACCAACCGAATCTGAATTCCACGCAAGCTAGATGGTTGGCTACACTTAGTGAGTTTGACTTCAAGATCAAATACATTAAGGGAAAGGAGAACCGAGTTGCAAATGTTTGTAGCATGAAGGTACAAGTGAAACATATAACAACTATGAGCTGTTATGGGACATATTTACAGGATATGATCTTGCATGCAGGACAACGAGATGAAAAGTATATGGAGATTATGCACATGTTACAACAAAGTACAGGTACATGTACATGTACAAATGATCAGGATGCAGACTATCGTCACACGATAGATGGGTTGGTGATATTCAGGAACAAGAACCATGTGCCATATTGGAGTGAGCTCAAGAAGCTTATATTGAGGGAGTTTCACATCAAGCTATACTCGTGTCACCCAGGATTTCAAAAGACATTGATGACAGTGAAGAAGTTATACTATTGGCCAAATCTAAAGAAGGAAGTGGCAGAGTTTGTGGTGAGGTGCTTGGATTGTTAGCAGGTGAAGGAAAATTTTAAACATCCAGGTGGTATACTAGAAACTGTTGCTATTCCGGAATGGAAATGGGAGGTCATTTCCGTGGATTTCATTACTGGTCTTCTGAGGAGAGTGAGACAATATGATTATATTATGGTCATGGGCGAAGGGTTGAGCAAGGTAGCTCACTTCACTCCGGTGACGACTACATATTCATCCGGTGAGGTGGCACATGTTTTCATCCGAGAGATAGTGAGATTACATGTTTTTCCAAAGAAGATTGTGTCAGATAGGGATATGAAGTTCACTTCCAAGTTTTGGAAGGAACTATTTGCAAGATTAGGTACAAAGTTGGCCTTCAATACAACTTATGATCCATAGACAGATGGACAGACAAAGAGGGTCTACAGGATCTTGGAAGATATGTTGAGGATGTAAGTGATGCACCAACAAAGGAGATGGGAGGAGTATCTTGCATTGGTTGAGTTCACATAAAACAATGGTTATCGAGAGTCATTGAGGATGAGTCTTTTCTAGGCATTGTATGGCAGAGTTGTAATACTCCCATCAGCTGGAGTGATCCAGTGAATAGGATACTTATTGGACTGGATATGTTGGTAGATATGGAGTAGAAAATATAGGTTATAAAGAAGAATCTACTAGAAACATAGGATAGACAAAAGATTTATGCAGACCAACCTAGGGTATTCAAGGAGTTTCAGGTTGGAGAGTATGTGTATCTGCGGGTTATGCCCAAGAAGAGCTCTTTGAGGATTGGATCGTGTGCCAAGTTGGCACCACGATATTGTGGGCCTTTTGAGATCCTTGAGAGGATTGGACTAGTAGCCTATCGGCTTGCATTACCTCCAACAATGAAAGTCCATGATGTTTTCCATCTTTCACTGCTTAAGATGTATATAAAGGATGTTGACCATGCTATTGATTGGTTTGTATTGTAGGTGGAGAAAGAAGGATAATTCCAACCGGAGCCTCAATGCATATTGTTGTGGAAGCATCTCATGCTCAGGAATAGAGCCATAGAGTGAGTTAAAGTGGAGTGGAAGCACTTTGGGCTCAACAAAGTCACATGGGAGATGGATGATCAGATGTAGACCATGTATCCTTATTTGCTTTGTCAATGGAGGTAAAGAAATTTGGGTTTGATGTTTGGTATATGTTTGGCATATGTTTGGCAAATGTTTTGTCAATGTTTTGGTATATCTATATATGTATATGGATGTAAACATTGCCATGAGCTAAGTTATAAAGCTCCAATAAGCACACGATTGTTATCTTGTCATGTTGTGATGATGTTTTTCTTTTGAGCAGGTCCTTCATTGTAAATATTGCAATGAGCTAAGTTATAATGCTCCACGGGCAGTATGTTTTCTTTTCAGCGGTTTCGCTGAGTTCTTGGTGTGGTTTAACACTAAGGACGATGTTTCCTGATGGGGAGGATTTTGTAACAGCCCTAGAAATTCATGTAATAAAAGTTAATAAGGTAAAACAAGATCACGTTAAGGGACACGTATTCCAAGCTAAATGTTGGGAAAAAATATGCTAGTGGGCATCACTGAATGTGTTTATGGCTGAAGGAAATTGGCAAAGGCAAAGGCTTTAAAAAGGGGAAAAAGCATTTTTGGCACATTTATTTATGAAAATAAAGGAAATTAGGAGAAAAGTAACATGAAAGGTCACAGGTTGCATGTAAGGAAGAAATTGAAGGAAAATAATTGAAAATGAAGAAAATAGAGGCCTAATTGATAAAAAAGCTTATGAGAATCAGATTGTAACCTTTTGTTAGTTTAGTTTTGGAGCTCTCTCATTATTCTCTCTCTCTCTCTCACTCTTGGACACATAGAATTTTCTTGAAGCACTCTAGCTTTGGAGCAAGGAAGGAAAGCAAGCAAAGGGAAAAGAAGGAAAACAAGGAAGAGTAGGATCAAGCAACTTCGACAGGAATATTTGCAGGTAACATATTGCATGTGTGATTTCCTAGCTGGCTTTAACATGCATGGATTTGCATGTTGGTGTATGGTTGTCTTGTTATCCGTGGCATGGTTTTCCCTGGTCATGACAATGGTTTTCAGCCCTACCTTTCTTTTTTCCAGATGCCATGGTTTGTTGGGATGTTGATCTCAGTTTTGAACTTTGGAATTGCTGTATGGATTTTGGAATCCTGGGCGGAGGTGGTCTGAAGGTTCATTCCTTAGGCCTGGGAATCCCTTAATTGGTTTTGACGGGATACATGGTAAAACTTGAGGGAGGTGTCTCGGTTTAGGGCCTATTTATTTGGGATTGGATTGAGGTAAAGCCTGAGAGACAAGGAGACGAAAAATTCCTCAAGGATAGTGATGGATTTTGGATGGAATTCCAAGTTTGGTTTGGTTTTGTGATCGGAGCACTGGTTTTTGGTGTGATCACAGTTTGGTGAGGGTGGGTATGGTTTAACATCTAGATTCCCTTGGTTGTTTTCATATTGGTTTATCCATTAGATCGCACATTCGTGCTTGGAATATGGCATGGGGGTGACTAGCTGAAAGAAAGATTTGGTTCTACCATGTCTACGTTCGGGTGGTACATGGAAGTCCCGAACTTGGTCGGATTTGCCTATATTTAATAAAAGCTAAGTTTTCTTTCTTTTGTACTTGTTTATATGTGGATTTAATGGTTGTTATCTCACTTTGTTTTCATGGTTTAATGTTGGTTATATGATTGGTTATTGTCATGGTTATTTCATGTGTTTACTTGTAATTGTTAAAATGATGGATACGAGACTTAATTCATGTCATAATAATTCAAGGGAGAAGGTGGTGATCCTTCTTATCATGTCTCATAATAGTTTTCAATCATTCATGCTTTGTCTTGTACCCTAGACCTATAGATTGCATTGATGCCAAGTGTTTGACAAAATGTGAATCCCATTTGGGGATGTTTAGGCCTAGTCCTGAAGTTAGTTTTTGGTTTATTAGTCTTGTCATCATTTGTTTAATGGATTCTGGAAGTTACAACAAGTTTTGGGTAGTGGCCACAATTATGGGCTTGAAAAGTGCCTTAAATCTCACAGACTCTGGCGCAAGTATGCTAGAAATAGCCCCTCGATGCAGGCGTGCTAGGAGCATCCAGAGCTCTTTGGACACTGGCATGCCCATAACATGGGATCGTCCAGAGGTTTAATAGTTTAAAAAATATGTGGGACCCAAGGGCATCATACCTATGTGGTTAGGATGGCCCCTGGGAGTGTTGTTGCTAATGTGGAAGGTATGTTTGATGTGTATCTATCGATTCCACTTCCTTAAGGACACCTAGGAGGTTGAATAATATCATAGTAGCCTCTCGTCACATGTTTACTGCGGTTGGCTGGTTTCTTGGGTAGATATTGGAGGACGGCATTACCAAAGCTCCCAACTAACTAGGAATGAGTGCTTTTCCACTCTACCATAGCCTCAATTGTACATCAATCTTTGTACATTTGACCACCTCCTATCTAGACTTTGATACCACATTGGGAACTCTTAATCACTCAGAATATTTGGCTAGTTGAAGGCAACTCTCCCTCATAAGGATAAGATAGATAGGGGCTCCTCTTCCCCACTAAGCTTAGGGTCTCCTTGACTTCTCGAATTCTTCTTGGTGGGGAAAGAGGACTTTGCAGGGAAAGAAGAGGCCTACATCAGTGAGGATGGTTACTGCTATGCAGGCTAAGCATAGTTGCAGAAAAGGTTGTGCGATGTTTGTAGTGCACATTTCTAGTGACAAAGGTAAGGAAGTTGAGGATGCAGATTTTTTGAGAAGGTACCCAGTTTTGCAACAATTTTAGGATGTATTTCCTGAGGATGTTACAACATTTCCACCTCATAAGGAGGTAGACCTTTCTATTGATTTGGTGCTAGGGGCAGCCCTGACATCAAAGGCACCTTACAGGATGAGCATACTCGAGTTGATAGCGTTGAAATTGCAGTTGAAGGAGATGCTTGACAAGGGATACATTAGGCCAAATTGTTTCGCCTTGGGGTGTGTTATGTTCCTATACCAATAGGTGTCATAATTTATGATCGACATAGTTTATCTCTGTAATATGTAAATACCTTTGCTTTCTGCAAATGTTTTTCTTTAAAAAAAAAAAAAAAAAAAAATAAATAAATAAATGTAAAGAGGTATGTCCTAAAAGAAAAATCAAAGGACAAAAAGAGTGAAAAAAGGTCAAAAAAGATGAAAAATGAACGCCAAGAAAACAAAAAGACCATGAAAGTGTGCAAGTCCAAATGCCACTACTATTTACTTTTCTGTACAATAAAAATTGTGTGTAGCTTGCCACTTATGCCACAATCCATGGATGGTCGAACAATGTAAACTTGGCTATTTCATGTTTTGAATTTCTTGTTTATAGATAGAGAGTAAAATCTGACCAAACTGTTTAATCTTGGCAGATAAGTAGATAGGTAGAATTAATAAAAGGATCTCAACAGTCTAATCTGAGCCCTTGGATGTAATAAGGATAGACTTAGATAGATTCCATTGTAAAAGAAAAGAAAGGTTTGATAAGGGCTTTCTAGTTCAAGTGCGCCCTAATAAAAAGTAGAAAAAATGGTAGGATGTGTAGGTGGGTAAGTAGATGAATGGTTGCAGAATTATGTATGATGAATGTTTAGTTAAAAATCAAATCATTTACTTTCATCATCATATTTCTTTAAAAGTATGGATAACAAGGAGACATTTACAAAGTTAGGTGACTAATTTCCTCATTCATTTTACCCCTTATTTCACTAATTTCCCACAAATAACAATCAAAGTACCTAAAACCTTAAGTTAAAAGGGCTCATAGCATTTCTCTTACTTTTGGAGGGACTAGACCCTTGGCCCAATAACTTGTAGGTTCTAAGTGCAAAAGCGCTTATCAACATTCACCCCCTCCATAATTCATTCATTTTCCCTAAAAAACCCCCTTTTTCTAAGGTAAAATCACTCTTTGCTTGGGAAATTAATTACCCCCATATAAAAACCCCCAAATGTGCTTAAGCCTAAGTAATGATGTTTAAATGCGGAAATGTCAATATATTTCAAAAGCATTTTACTTAGCGCGTTTCCATTTCCATTTTCATATTAACATCTAATTTTATTTATGTATTTAAATCCTGAAAATACACCCCTTTTCCATAAATATTATTAAAATTCCATATGTTAATATCTCGCCCCGATGCTTTGAAATATAAACCAGAATAAAATAATTAGATGGATTAATTAATTGATCCACGATTAATTAAGAACCATAACCCTCCACCATGTTAAAAGGGATTAATTAATCAAACTATGATTAATTAATAACCGTCCTCCAATCAAATCACTTCCGACGTTTTTAAACGTCCCTAATCCATAATTATTATCCAGTTGGGCCCCTCCATTAATTCTCAATCAAATCATTGCCCAACCACTATATTATTTGACCCCTTCAAATCTAATGGCTCACGCTCATATTGGGCGGCCTCTGATGCCGACCTTTACCCACCCGATGTAAGTGGTTTTACTATTCATCCTGCCGCTACGTGTCACCAGATGAATGGCATCGGGCGGACCTCTCCCAATACTGCCAAGCTCTCAAAAGCGGTGCGATAAATTCCCCTTACCGCCTCCGTTTACCACCTCTACTAAATGACAAAACGTCACCTCCGCCAGTTGTCGCCAACCGTCGATTTCCATTATACCCACCAAAACATTGACTTTGCAAATAAAACAAAAAATACTCATTATTTTTATTTCACCAAGAAAAGAACCTTCTATTCTCCATGCACATGGATAGTATGTTCAAACTGTCACCCTGCTTCCGACCGTCAACCTCCAGAAGCCGCTGAACTCTAGATTACCATTGTAGACCCGTGCGCTCCCTACGAAAAGTGCACCAGTGCCATTTGTCCCTTCATACAACCAAGACCAGGTATTTCCCCTTTTTTAACTAAGAAACCCTGTTTTCATACTGAACCTGAGCTAAATTGCTTTAAACATTAAGTAATTTAGTAAAGTTAAGCTGTTTGATAGTCTTGATACTCTTTGAAGACAACCCAATTTTCCATAGTTCCTGAAATTCTCTGCCCTCGTCCTTGAATCCATAAGAACCAAGGATGGACGCCCCAGTCTCCTTAAATGTCATGTTAGTTACCACTCCCCACAGAGATATAGGCCATCTTCTCCTGGTTGACAAAGATTTTTAGATAAAAGACCTCACCTTCAACGAAACCCCTCCGAAATTGTATTGCAGATACCGAGACAATTATTTGAACCATGCAAATAAGATAGGCCTTTGGGAATCAAACCTGCCCAAATATCAATTCCCCAGTTTTCATGTCTTTCCGGAAACTATTCACTATTGTCATGCAAATTATGACCCTGTCATGAGAGCTGTAATGTCTCCATACTACAAAGTCCTGTTCACTATCACTTTGAATCCATAAATGAAATGTTACAGTTACACCTGGTCAAGATCTCACCCCCCTTACCATTGCTGATTTGCTTGAAAGATTCTCTAAGCTATCAAGTTCCAGAAGTACCCAAATCCTCCAGACTTTTATTGTTGAAGAAAAGTACATGCCAAAAGACCCCCCTCCTTATGTGTCAGTTGTCTTTTCTGAACTGGGAAAGATATCACAACAATGATATCATGCAATTTAGGCTCTACCACTAATGAATATGTAGATGAGATTGTTTTTGCCTACATGTCTATTTTTACCTTGGTCAACCTCTTGCAGTCAAGTTTGATTATGCAAAATTCATCGCAGATAAAATGCATGATCAGTTTATGAGATTAGAAAATGAAAGAGTCTTCAAATATTCATCAGTCCTGTATGATTTGTTTCTCTACTACAAACTGATGAGTTTCCCTTCTCTGTCCAAAAACTTGATACTAAAGGGAATCCTAGATCTGTCATTTTCTGGACCTCTCTATTCCACAGGTCAAGTTCTTCTCCCTATCCATACACAGATTTTATTGACCTATTTGTACATCCAATGACTACAATGTTATTAGGAAGTCCCCCTCCCATAATCAGTGCAGACATTAAGAGGGTTCTCCAACTGTCCAAACAATACAAAGTAGAGGATCAGTACTTGTACCAAAACCATACCGAGATCAGAATTTATGGGTGTGAGTTGCCTCAAAAATTACCTATATATCTCCCCATGCGATTATTTGCTCTGGAGTACTACAAGCAAATGATAAATTCTGATGAGATTCACTTTGTCAAAACCAAGAAGAAGGCCCAACTAAGAATAAAAGATCTTCTAGGCCCATTTATTTGCAATAATAGAGAAGCAGGAAAGGAGGTAGATGAAATCCTCCAAAGATTGAGATTAAAACAAAGTTTCATCTGGGCCTATGACCCCCACAACTTCATTTGTAACAGAAGGCATAAACATAAGCTATCTCCTTATATCCACCATAGAATCCCAAAAATTGAACAATATGCCAATCAATCTGAATGGGTGGAAGGCACTCTGGTAGATCAAGATAGCACACAAGTTGCAGTTGACAATGTATTGGTGGATTTAGAAATAAGGCTTGATGAAGATTCGTTTGTACAGGTGCCAGGAGAAACTTCATCACAAAGGCAGTCATAGGAACACAGTGGACAGACTTCGGAGCAAGCAAGGCCATTAGGCCAACCGGAATCATCAAAACAACAGGAGCTGTCAGAACAACAAGAAGAATATGAACAACCAGAAATCTCAGAGGAGCTTGCTCAACCTAAACAAATCATAAGCAATCCTCCTGTTTTACAGACTCCTCTCAATGAGGAAAGAAACCTTAAAAGAGACAGAGAGGAGGTCACTCCTTCTAGCAGGCCTATTGATCAAACTTTTGCTAAAATGTAAAGGTTAAACCCATATGCAGAACAAGAGTACCCTGAGGAAACAACAGGCAAAAAAACGACAAAAAGGACAAAAAGTGGGCACACTATCCCTTCAGGAGGTTCACCATCCACTTCACAGTTCCAGGTATTGGAAAGACAACAAAGCACAGAGGTGTCTTCATTCAGAGCTCCTTCAGAATAAAGCCATGACATAAAAGGAAAATATAAAGAAATTAAAGCAAGGAATGAGAAATTGAAAGCTCAAACCTATGCTCACTATCTCAAGATGGCCCCAACAAACCAGACAAGGTTGATGTCAGCCTTTGATATAAAGTAAGGAAAGGTGTAGATGAGCTTCCTCAAGCCAACTGTGCAACAACCAAGATGCATGGCTGATTATTTAAGGACTGATTTTGAAGTTTTGGCAAAGGATATTCATCCTATTGACCAAATAGAACTGCAAAAACAAACTGGTGAGATGGTATATTCTACATTGACTAATAAGGCCATCATAGCACATCAATTGCATAACTCATTGAACAGTACCTTTGCATAGCTTCAACTGGAAAGGCCTCCTCTCAGGCCAAAGACACCAGGATAAAAACTTTAGAACACTTGGTGATAGAGTTGGGACATGATCCCAAGGATGTCAAAGCAGCAGAACAATTGATTAAAAAGAAAAATGATGATATAGCTGCATTGAAGAAGAAACCCAAGATCCCTCCTCTCCACCATCCTTAAACTGCAGAAGTCATAAAGAGGCAAAAAGATGAAGAACTTATGGACCCAGTCCTTAAGTTAAATGATTAGTTAAAAGAAACTGAGAAGGAATTGGAGAAAGCAATACATTCTAAGTAGAGTGAGCTGGCCACCACTCCTCAGACTGTTATACCTACAGTTTCTACAACAGTACCCTCCACTCTGGCAACTTCCTTGGCACCAACACTTCCACTAGTGACAACATTACTAGTAGCAGGGACTATTTCAACCACAGGTACATCAACTAATGCAGGGACATCATAAGAGAAAATAGATGAATTGATTAAATCCATGGAACGAATGAGTATCTAGGCCACAAAATTGAAAAAGCTCAGAGAACAAATGGCAAGTTTGGAAATAGACTACAAGCTTGCACAAATTCAGAATAGAGAAGAAGAACAAAAAAACAAAAGGATGGAGGAAAGAATCAGAGTCTTAGAGAAGGATTTGACATTAGAAAAACCATTGGGAGACATGAAAAATATATTGTGGGCCAATATCATTGATTCCATCAATCATATTTGGCCTTCTATCCAGGTAATATTTGAACAGACTGAATAAATGAAAGTAGCTGTGGAAGCTATACAGAAGACTAAAGAAGAACTTGAAGATAAACCTAAAGTGGCAAACCAGTTGATTGATTTTTTAAATAGCAGAAACCGGTACCAACTGGACAAGTTATAGATTGAGGATAAAACAACTACTATTATTGAAATAAATAAAGTTCTTACTAAGAGGAACTTAATGTTTAATTTAGAGAAAAGGTGTTAGAGTATTCGGGCATACATAGATAGCTTCATGTTGAAATATGGAATTTTAAAAGAGAAAGGCCTTCCTAGCCCAATGGTTATACATGACAAGTTAATGACACAAGAAGACTATATCGAAAGATTAGATAAATAGGCCAAGAGTCAAGCAAGTTCTTCAGGAGTAAAAGCATTACCTACAGGAAAGGTCCTTTATGATGGTTTGGAGAATCTATTGTACATAGAGCATGAAGTAAAACATCTATTCACCAGCAAACCCAATTTTGCTAAGTACATAGAAGCTGATGAAGTTTACAGGAAGATGATCTGGGTGAAATTACCAGATAATGAATGGTGGACCAATTTGACTGACTTACTAGAGTAAAAAAATGTTTACTATGGTAAAGTCTGGTAATACAGGATGAAAGGATTAAACAACATAGGTAAAGAGTATCAGTAGGTGAAGATAAGAGTGAATCTAGCACATAACTACCAAGGTAGCTGCAAGAGCCAAATCCGAGTTCCAGTATCCAGCACATTCACAAATAAAGGGACATCAAACAATCTGTTTTCCATCTGTCTCTATCTCCATGTAGGAGATAACTTTTGTTTCCTCGAATCAATCTCATATAGTTATGAGATATTTTGTGTAAATACTTCACAAATTGAAGTAATTAGGGTGGATTAAAAAAGCATTTCTGTAGACTTTTTGTTTTGAGCTAAAGGAGTGATTGTAATCAAGGTTGGACTGGTTTACTGGATTAAATAAAGCTGAGGACATTTCACTTGATTCATGTGCACTATGGGAAACAAATAAGTGTCATTTCTTTGAGTTTGATTATTGTTTTCCTTTATGTTATGAAATATCATATGTGTTTCTTATAATTCTTAAAAGCAAACAAGGAAGAATATCATCATAATTAGGTTAAGTGCTCTCTGTTTTAATTGTTTGCTTTTTTAATGTTTTCTACTAAATTGCTTAAGTCTGGGAATTCTTAGTTGCTCCCTTACTTCTATAATTTATTCCCTCTATTGGCCCCTAGTATAGGATTCTTAATTGCCCTTGCTATTTGCCAATCCTCCCTTCTTCATCTTAATCCCTGTCAAGGATTCTTCATTGCCCTTGGCCTTGGTTAAGATTTTCATCCATTGAGACCTTCAGATTTGTCCTTGCTGTGCTATCTTGCCTTGGGAACTCTTACCTCAGTGATTAATCAAATCCTGTTAAACCTTTCCTACTTGACTCCATAGCCCAATGGCCTGAGTACCTGCTCTGCCCATCTGTTTCCTTAATTCCACCAAACAAATCAAAACAAATTCCTTAAGCATCAATAACTAGCCTAATATCATATCAAAACAAAGTTAAATCTTAAAGAGAGAGCCCTCTCTGGACTTAGGTTGGCTAGAACCCGAGTCTAAAAGATTGGTTTTTGGTTACCTTGAGCCATTCCTTCTTTAATAACTTCTAAGGAAAAAAATTGAGTGATAACAGGGCGCACCAGGGTTGTTTGTAAAGAAAAAAAATGGTACTCTTAGATTGTGCATTGATTACAGTCATCTGAACAAGGTAATGATCAAGAATAGGTACCCATTTCCAAGGATTGATGATTTGTTTGATTAGTTGAAGGGAGCAATAATGTTCTCTAAGATCGACTTGAGATTGGGATACCATCAGGTACACATCAAGGAAGAGGATATCTTCAAGGATGTGTTCAAGACTAGGTATGGGCATTATGATTTTATTTTAGTTCCATTCGGTTTGACTAATGCTCCAACTACATTTGTGTTTTATGAATAGTATGTTGCATCCTTATCTGGACAAGTTTGTTATTGTATTGATCAATGACATACTGGTATATTCTAAAAATGATGAAGAACATGCCGAGCATTTAGCAGCAGTGTTGAGATTTCAAAGAGAGCATCAGTTGTATGCTAAGTTTAGCAAGTGCAACTTATTTTAGACATAGGTGCATTACTTGGTACATGTCATTTCCAAGGGAGGCATAACAGTAGACCCAGGAAAGATAAGGGCCACCATGGAGTGGGAAACTCCTAAGAATGTGGATGAGATGACATCATTCATGGGATTGGCAGGTTACTATAGGAGGTTCATCACGAACTTCTCACGCATTGCATATCCTATCACATCATTGCAGAGGAAAGGTAAGAAGTTTAAATGGATAGAACAATGTGATGTTAGTTTTGAGTAGCTTAAGCAGTTGTTGACACATGCACCAATGCTATAGATTGCAAATTCGGGTAAGGAGTTTGTAGTGTGTATAGATGCGTGCAAGAGAGGACTTGGTGGAGTTCTCTCGCAAGAAGAACATGTAGTGTGCTATGAGTTGCAGAAAATGCATAAGCAGAAGTAGAACTATCCGACGCATAACCTTGAGCTAGCAACGATCGTACATGCATTGAAGGTGTGGAGGCACTATCTTCTTGGCATGATATTTGTACTGATGAGTGATCACAGTGGGTTGAGGTATTTGTTTGACCAACCGAATCTAAACTCTAGGATAGCTATATGGTTGGCCACCCTTAGTGAGTTTGACTTCGAGATCAAATACATCAAAGGAAAGGATAATCGGGTTACATATGCTCTTAGTAGGAAGGTACAAGTAAATCATATAACAACTATGAGTTCTTATGGGGCAGATTTACAAGATAAGATCTTGCAGGTGTTGGGGAAATTATATGAATGTTATATCAACACAAATTAAATTATCAACCAGGGATTCGTAATTAGTAGAGCTGATGCAATATATGTTCCAGTAATAGATAAGTTCCTTTGTCTGTTGATTATAGCTTAGATAAGAAGCATCCAAAACCAATACTCCATTCTACATTTTTCAATATATCCTCCTCACAAAACTTAAAGATCTGAAAAAAATTCATAAATAAAATCTCAACAAGCATGTGATCTAAAGGTTCTTGCTCAAGTAATAAGTCTATCCATTTACAAGCTCATGAAACAAAAATATGGATCTAACTCTATTTTCCTATAGGAGTTGATCTCAATCACTACACTAGAATCAATTCACTACATTCAAACATTAAACAAAGCAACCAGGACTAGTTCTGAAATAAAATCTAGATTCTACTACACGAAATGTATGACAAGAGTCTTCACTAACATCACATGTAGGTGAATGGTGAGATCTCTGATCTTAGCTTCTCGTTTCTTCAAAATAGAAATCAACAATTAAATGTGCAGCGTAAGAAATAAAGTTTGCATTCATAAAGCTAATGAACTATCACTCATAAATTACTTACAACTTTTAGAGACAAACTTTCACCTTGGAGGCCTTATTTGGCTACTTGGAGTGACGATCCACCTTTTAGAAAGCATTTATGCCACACGCGTGGCCTTGGAGTGCATTTATGATGAGGACAACTTGCATTATGAGTATTGTTTCTCACTAGTGAGGCATTGATGGGGGTTATTATTTTATTTATTGTTGCTTTATCTCTAGGATTTGTAAGAGAAAAATGAATTATTTTATATCTTAGGGATTTTTAGTGGATTAAGGAGTGCTATATTTCTCATATAATAAGAGAAACATTCCTTATTTGTAAATTATTGCTACTTGTGGAGTTATATCACTACTTGTCTACTCCTCTCATCATGAAAAAGACTATGAAGGGATGACTAGGATGATTTCTTGTGGAGATGAAGTTAGTGGATGATCTTGCATTTTGTATGGATGTTCATAACTAGGGTTTGATGAATGATCTTGATTTTATGGGGAAGTGGTCTCTCTATTCTAGTTGGATTTGTTTATGGATGCTTTAAGTGTAAGTGAACACTACATAAACAAAACTATATGCATAATAACTATAATAAGAACTTGCCTTGATGGCTTCAATAGGCCCTTGCTGAGCTACCAAGGAAATATTGAAGAACTTACATAACTAAGAAATTGATTTGCACAAGGAACTTATCAATCGCTAATCATATCATTAATTTAGAGAGAAAGATTACAAAACTTAATGGTTCAATCACATCTTTAGCATAACACTGTTGGAAATCTGGATACTTCTCTAACTCTCCAACTTTCTCTAACTCTCTCTATGTGTCTATGTCTAACTATGTCTAGCTGGCTATCATCTATAAGCATTCTCTTATAGATAAATGGCGTTATATCAAGGCTTAATAGAATAGTAACAAATCACTACAAAATATTATAGTTTAGCTCATTGTACATATTCAACTTCATCCTCATGACACGCAGTGCATGAGGAGGAAGCATATCTCGATTTGCTGTAACAAGATGATGACATTGGCCAACGATTTCCTCGGCCTCATCGAAGACAGTTTGCTCAACCACCGATCCTAGAAAGTAGGATCTAGTACCAGAATAATACAGTCAATGCAGGTGGTACAGTCAATGTAGGTGGTACCATAATAACACAATCAATGTAGGTGGTACCAGATTAACACAAGTGCTGGATCACCGATACCTGATGAACACAGGTGCCAGATTGCTACTATTGGAGCTGGATCATAGTGGTTGGTGTCGGATGAACGCAGGTGCTGGACCACTGTTGTTGGTGCTAGATGAGCACATGTACATGGGTAAGCAGGAACACAAGTAACCATTGTTAGGTAGTTGATATGCGAACGGACAGGTACCAGACGAGAACACGAGTACCAGATTGATAATGCTGGTACTAGATAAGTAGGAGCGCCAGTACTGGACCCATAATGATGGTACCAAATGAGTAGGAACATGGTCTAAACATCTATGTGAGCCATTGTTGTGGGTGGAAACACCTTAGGGTCTTGGGTTGAAAACCGCAACAGAGCAGAGGGCATACAACAAAAAGAAATGTGCAGACAAACAGTCTAAATGCTTAAACTACTGAAATGGGAAGAAGTGGTATTACCCGGAGGTCCTATGTTCGGGGTCGATCCTGCAGGGTTCAAACCCTCTGCTCCTTACGATGCCTTTAGAACCTATAACTTATCCAAGCAAAGCATATACAACAACAGTAACAGAAAGCATGTCCATGATATATGTGTTAGATCATATAAACAAATGAGCAATTGAGAATTAATATAAGATTTATAAGCAAACATAACATGGATCAATGCATAAACATGATAAATATCATGAACAAAATAACATTTCTTTATTGATGTAAGCTAAATGAAATGTGGAAAACTACAACCTGAGTCTTCCTCCAGCTCCAAGCGGAACTGTCCTCCAGATCCATCCTGCGTTGGCCTCAGCAATCTTCCTCTATCAATACACACAAGGATGTCATAAGAGGGATGAAGGACATCTCAAAAGAGGAAAGAAAGGTTTCCTATAACTTGGGAGTGCGGGAGGCGCCGGGATTTCTTCAGACTCAATCAAGGATCAATCAACTATAATATCAATATATCATCTCTTCTCCCTTTAGACCTTCCCATGGAGGTTTATTTATAATTCTCCAAATTAGTTTTTTGTTTTTTGCTTTGTTTTGTTTGTTTTTGTTTTGTTTTGTTTGTTTGTTTATTTTTTTGTCTTGTTTTGTTTTGTTTTGTTTTCTTTTTGTTTTTGTTTTTTGTTTTTCAGTTGGGAAATAGTTGGGGCATGGGCTATAGTTGGGCCCGAATTTAAGGAGATTATTTATTTTTTAGTGTTTTAACACATATACGCGGGTTGGGTCCATGTGTACATGCTTTTAACACAGGGAAAAGTATGTATGGGAAGTAGAACATTGCTTTTTAGAATTTTGGACCAAGTCTGGAAGGAAGGGTTGCCCTAGGCCATAACCAGAGTATCAAATCTACCAAGAGTGGTAAATGGTGCTATAACAGATGCCCCCTAATATATGAGGTCAGAAGGGGTACAAGATGGCTGAAATGTATTAAGTGTATAGAAGGAATCATGCCGAGACCGGAGAGGAGTTCACCAAAATTCAACCTGCCAAGCCAGTGAAAGAGATCAGAAAGAAACTGTTGTTTGAGGCTGGCATACCCATGCTCAGAAATAATAAAGCATGTCTACATGTCAAGTAAAAAAGCGGATCCAATATGTATACAAGTATAAAGGAACTGAAAATACATAGTGGATCATCCGATCATATACATATAAGTACACGTCCCAATATCACATACAAAGAATTGATCAATGATGCTGAAGTAGAAAGCTGATCACTGAAGTCATAAAGCTGATCCAAAAAGTACCACATCAAATGGTGCAACAAATGGTACTACACGCAACTCGGGTGCCAACATATAGGATGTCACCGTAAGGAACTACAACACATAAGGTGGATGGTGTCAAATAGAAGAAACAAGAGCATCTAACAAGTGAACCAAGAAATGCTATTGCAAAACCGAGGTTTTCACCGACTGCCATGGTACATTTCTACACAATGGGAATAAATGATCTAAAGTCAACCATGTGAGAAATCGTTTGATTACCGGTCATTGATGTATACCGTTAACAAACACGAGACTACTCATCGATAATGATGATGAGAGTCAAGGTACCCAGTACAATCTAACAAGTGCGAATAAATGAGCTATAATCGAACACTTGGAAGAATCTATCAGTGAGGAGACAATGATGTTTTCCCACTGCTGACAATGAAGGAGTTTGCCACTAATGACTGCAAACCCTAAGGTACTGCCAAATAGACTCTAGATCTTGTTCCCAGAGAAATGAGTTGAATTCGATGGGAAAAGTTCTACTAGAAGGAACACATTAAGGCATCCTTCATCAATCCAGGGCGAGTGTAACCCACAGGCCAATAATGTGGAATGAGTCAGACGAATAAAGATGTATTAACCCAACCAAAGCATGTTTCTAACGTACACAAGATGTAGCTAGCGCACAATAGATACCCTCTGAACCAACCAATAATGAAAGATGACATAGAGGTGAGGAATCCACCAATAGGCTCAAATGGAAACCAAGGTACTACACGAATCTCAATGTGTGATAATGAAAGTTGACGTCGAACACAAGGGAAACCACTAAGTCAAATACCCATGATACTGACTGATGTTGAGCATAAGGTGACCTATCAATAATGAAAATAGGGACACGGTGTGGCTCTAGATCCTCTCTCAGAGCAATTTGTCGTAGTCGATAGGAGCAAGTCCCGCTAGCAAGAAGTCAATGGAGACCTTCTCAAACCAGCACAAGCAAAGGACCAAACAGTTGATGTGATAACGAACATGATTCTAACAACCAGGGATGGTCGATTGAAAAAAAGGTCAATAGACACAACAAAAAGGCCAACTCAGGTTTACTTCCCTTGAACAAAAGCATGGATCAAATGTGACTATATGGAAACATATGATAACGTTGTATAAGTTTGTCATGTAGGAGGCATAAGCAAACTCTCCATATGATTGGAAGAGATAACCAATCAAAGGAGTACTGACTTAATAACAAGGTTAAGGCTCTCCTAAGTCAAACTAAAACCCATCCCAATGGAGGAAAGACTTATTTTTTGAGTGCTTTTTTCAAGGGCGACGCAACTGACTTTAGCTACCATCAATTATGGAAATAATGTCCTATTCCCACTCTTTTTAGGATATATAATTTTTTGCCTTTTTCATATTCATGAAGCCTGAAAAAGAATAAAAGAATGCTATAGTACAGTGGAAATAATGAGTGTCCAAATAAAGATAAGCTAGTTCCTGGGAGGGCAACATTCCTATGCTCAATGCAAGGTGACGAAACTGGTCAATAACACTCAGAGGAATGTTCTTTCAACAAGTAAAAAAGGTGTGTCAAGTTGCATAAGCTAAGTTATTGCAAGGTTGATTTCACAGAAGACATGGTCAAAAGGTGGCTTAAACACGAGTCCAAGTGAAGCCGGATCAAGGCCAAAAAGTATAAATGGTCAACATGCAATGCAACAATACAACACAACACAAAGGAGCCTCTAGGGTATAAAGCCAGAAAAATAATGAAGAAGAAAGAGAATGAGTCTTCAATGCACAAGTCATGGCGGGACTAAAGAGGACTCCTGAGCCTATGCAATATAGCAGCATGGGCAACATATGCTAGCGATGATCTAACTAAGATGCCCATGTAAATCTTGGCTCTACCATCTTATCATGATTTATAAGTTGGCGAGTGAAAATGGTTTTTAGAACCAAGACATGATGGGGTTGACCCTATGTCAAAACTATCGCAGTATGGAGGCTAGTATGAAAAATGAAACAGAAAGTGATATTCCCTAACCTATATGCTGGTAAGAAATAATACCTGCCATGACAGGTCTACAGTCATGGAACCGAAGAAATTTCTCAAAAAGTCTCCAAAGTATCCTATAAAAACAACCCATCCCAACACTCCTAGCCAAAAGGTAAAAAAGTCCACAAAAAGAAAAATAAACTTTAGAAAAAGTAATTTTCATTTGTCAACCTATATAAGGACTTTTTGACTCACAATTTCTCATTTTTGTTTTGAGCAATTGGGTGAAGGAGATGTGGAGAAAAAACCAAGCAAGCTTCCACCATCAAATTCAACCGTTCAAACTGCTTCTAATCTTCCACGTAACCTTCTAATTGAACTTTTAACAAGTTTTAATGCTTTTTGGATGTTTTCTCACAAATTTGATCGTGTTATTTTTAAAATTTTTGCTCTACGTACATGCGGGTTGGATACATGTGATCCGCATATAGGAAAGCCCTATATGCGACTATGTGAATAACGAACTCACGCGTGCACGAATTCAAAATTGAAAAACACAATTTTAAAGATTCAAAACATCATTTTTTGCAAGATGTTAATTACTTGGCGTGAAAGAGAGCATAATGCAAGTGATAATTAAGTAATGGAGGATCAAAATGCATTAGATGCGTTACGAGGATGCAAATTATTAAAATTTTTCAAAATGCCGAATATGAAGGCAAATTCCAGATTGCTTGGGATGTTAATCCACTACTGGAGTGCAGAAGAAGATGATTTTGTGATTGATCAGATGCCCCTGAGGATTGAAATAGAGGATATCTATTTCATTACAAGTATTTCCCAAAGGGGAGAGATGGTCCACTCAACAGGAAGGATAAGAGGTAATATTAGTGTAGAAGACTACGTCTGCATATACTGTCCTAGAAACACCGAAAAGATTGGAACCCAGATTTCAATCAAGCATGTAGAGAGTTTATCACCGAGAATCCTGATTTTTAACATTGCTAGTGTAAATGGTTCTACTGCTCTACATCATGCTCACATGTTTCAATGAGTCTTGCAGTGGATTATCTCACTACAGTCTTCGATTGGTGCACACCTCTGCTAGCCAATATGAAAAAACAAATTACTTCTATCCAGAAGGGTCAGGCAAAGAACTTGGGATACAGAACCATCTTGTGTTCCTTCTTCTTTGAGAGAGTACCTAGGCTTCGTCCTAAGGTATTATCCACCTTCAACATCCCAAGAGATCCACGAATGGGCAGGTGGGTTGACTTAATGAAATGACTAGGGGGTGGTGAGGTCCCTAGGACTACATTTGATGACGAGTTTTTCCTTTGGTGGGAACAACAGGTAATTGTAGTCGAAGACTACCCTTATGCTGGAAATGATTTTAGAGTAGATCCAGATCTAGTGTTGCCACCAGATGCAACATGGGGTGCCATACGTACAAATGGTTTTTAATTTTTGAATTTTAAGATTTTTTTGGATTTTAAGTATAAATGAGCTAAAAAATATATTTGATGAGACAAAATACTTACAAAGTTATTGATCATGATATAGATGTTGGACTAGTGAGACCTGATGGTACCGAAGGGGTCGCAATAGAGACTAAGAGGACCCTCGATGCAGTCCAGAGAAACTTGGTGAGGTTAACTCACCAAGTACCTATGGTGATTGTAGAGGACATACTAGAGGAGATGCAATGACGCGTGGTGGGAGTACCATGGGATTGGATGCTACCATTTCGACGGGTGGAAAATGCCATCGTTTTCTTTCTTGCCGCTCATCTTGAATAGGATCACTAGATAGATGATCATATTTTTTTTTATTAGACATGATGATGGGCATAAGCCATAATTTTGTAGGAAATTTTTCCTGATTTTGTATATTATTTTGGACACCAAAATCTATGTATATATAGACGGTTTATTATGGATGATCATATATATATATATATATATATAGATGATACTTCAATTATTTTTGATGTTTTAATGTGATGAATGATTTATATGCCAATCTAATACTTGATTAGCGATAGAATCTGCTAATGAATTTTCTGATCGTGAAATATGAACAAATGTGATATAAATAAATGATCTTTGTAATAAATACACTCTCATAAATTGGTGATATAGATAGGGATCTCTTACTTGATAGCTGTTATTCAGTTGAGATACCACCAATTGTAAATCCAAATAAACTACTAAAAAATCAATACCAAAATATATTGCCTCAGATAGTAAATTAATAACAACAGTATATTCAACGATATTATTTGAAGCAGGACCGATACATACTTCTCTCGAAACCAACAACTGGCCAGATGGATAATAAATCACCCAAGGCAGAGAAGCAAGGTTCTAGCTGTGTTTACTGGCACCATCGACAAACCCTAGATATATCAAATCATCCATCAATACCTTCCAAAGTAGATTAAAAATATCGACATCACTAAAAACCAATAGATAGATATGCAAAAAGGTACAATATATACAATCAAGCAAATGCTAGGCCGAAGCCTAAGAAAAGTACTTCTTAAGGTAGAGCCCATTTCTGGGCTCTGCAAACTTGTTTCCCTCAAAATCAATCAACTCATAAGCTCCCTTTTTCAAAAAAATTTTGACAATGAAGGGACTGTACCACATAGATTTAAGCTTGCCTACCCCCAAGGCATCTTTGACTTGATCGTAGACTAGGACAAGGTCACCAAGAAAAATTTCTAGGACGAACAACTTTATTGTATTGATTTTTTACCCTCTTCTTATGAGCTTCGTTGATTATGGCGGCATCTCGACACTGCTCATCATGATATTCCAAATGAACAAGGCGTTCTTTGAGACTAGAAGTATTGGGAAGAAGTTCAACAACTAGTTTAAGGGAAGGAATTTCACATTCCATAGAAAAATGGATTCCAACCCATAAACGAGTTGGAAGGGAGTAAAACTAGTGGCAGTCTTAACTGATATTCGATATGCCCGCAGTGCTAGATATAACATGATGTGCCAATTGGATCGAGCTTTGTTAATCGTCCTTTGCAGGATGATTTGTAGGGATTTGTTCATGGCTTCAACCTATGTATTGGCTTGCGGATAATACAGAGATGAATTCTCTTGCCAGAAACCCAACTTGAGATCCAATTCATACATCATTTGATTTTGAAAATGATTGCCATGGTCAGTGACAATCTCCTTAGGAATACAAAACTGGGAAATAACTTGATTTAAGAGAAACAAGGCTACTCTTTCACCATCATTCTTAAAAGTAGGCATAGCCTCAACCCACTTAGTAAAGTAGTCTACGACTACGATGATATACTTGTGATTTCCTGCCGAAGGCGGATTACAAGTAGTAAAATCAATATCCCACTTCGTGAAAGGGTTGATGGTGATGACATGGAAAAGAGGATCTAGATGCACACACATTTTTCTGAGTATAAACCTAACAGGGATGGCATCTCTTGATCGCTTCAATACAATCCTTGAAGATCGAAGGCCAAAAGTAGCCTGCACGCAAAAAAAATTGGGTTGTTGCAAGCCCAGATAGATGACCACCACAAGCTTCACTGTGGAAATCATTAATCACAATTCAACTTCTTCTAAGGTTAAACAACATCTAAGGATTGAACCAACCCCTTGATGATATAAAGTGTCACCTATAATAATATAACTTTTAGTGAGGTGACACAATTGTCTACGTTCATCCTTGGAAAATGAGAGTGAAAAATTTGAAGTTAGGAGATATATAATAATATCCCCATACCAAGGATCTTCTGAGGAAATAAGAAACAAATGTTCATCAGGAAAAGTTTCCTCATAAATGATTTCTTCCTCACAAGGCAACTCTGAGATCAACTCTGCAAATACTAAAGATTTATTAGACTTAATCAATGTTGTACCTTAAGAAACCAATTTCATGGCTGTGGAGAAATTATGCTTAAGACATTAATGATTATTGTTTGTTGTCACTTTATTATTTGTTGTATTCTTAAATGAAGGACCTGGAAAACTTGGTCTTTAACCCTTAATACATATGTGACTGGAAAAAATTAGAATGCCATTTGTTGCTAGATATAAATGATGAATGAAGAAAGCTTGAAGGAGAGGTTTAAGATAATATGCTGCTTAACACAGAAGCTACTATCTGTCACTTAGAAGAATTATGAAAATTAGAACTGAATCATAGACAATATGTTGCTTGACACTTAAACTATTATTTGTGACCCTTGGAGAAGTTAAAGATAATACGTTGCCTTGCACGGAAACTCTTATCTATAACTTATAAAAGAAGATGAAAACTTCAAGTATAGGAGCGCTCTTTTAAGGGATTTTAACTTTATCTACATAAGCAAATAAATTCCTGCAGCTTCATTACTATACTTGGAAGAAGAAAACATAGGATGACACATGACAAAGAAGTTGCAAAATTATACCCAACAATTCATGGAAACTTATGCTTCTTTCATTAATCAAGAGCTATATCAGGAATACAGTGGCTTAGTCTCTAGGTTCTCCAAAATTCGAACCTCTTCTCTGTAAGTTTTCCTCCTTTAATACATTTGTGAAACAATTGCCAATCTTTGAAATTGTCAAACTACTAAAACTGTTTCTCTAACTATCTGAAGTAAGAATTATTACAAAATATTACAGAGGGTAAAAGACACCTCAAAGAACATTAAATAACAGGAAAATAACTGAATTTAGAAGAGGATGATAACTATTGGCTTTCTCTATTAATCGGCTCTTAATTTCCTCTATGGATGCTTTAATAATGCTTAATTTTCTTTAGCCATAATGAACTGTGTTTGACTTGATTAAACCTGGCCCTACGCATGTATCGGGCACATTTCAATTGGCCAAAACACCAAGAAACTTGACCAATTGCCTTTTCTTCAGATTCGGCTTTAATGCTGATTTTTCCTTTATACAACGAAATTAACGCAAACCCTTGGTTTACCGTGGAACTCAAAAATAATTAACTCTATTGCATAAACCCATCAGTTCTGCCTTTTCAGCACTCCGTTGACTTCCCATCGCAAATCGTAATCGGCGCTTTCAATTGTTATATCAATATAAACCTTTATAATCCATGATAGGGCAAACACATCGGAAGAATTAAAAATAATACATATGTAACATCAGGTCCGACCTATCACATATCGCAATCGATGGAACCAACACATGTACATGAGGTGCTCTGCAGACCCGCTGAAAGAATTAAACATAATACATACCATATCAGGTCCGGCCATCGCATATCACAATCGACGGGACCATGACATATGCATTCGGCGCTTTATGGATCCGCCGGCATTATAAAACACAAAAATATCGTTTTTTCGGGTCATATTGCAATCAGCATAGCCATATACACAGATATAAAGTGTTATGCGATATCACGGACCCGTCGGGGCTTTAAAATATAATATATATGTGTTTCGGGTCCGGCTATTGCAAATCGCAATCGGCCAAAGCTGAGGTGCTATGTTATAACTTGCCACTGTGATTTGCGATTTCGATTTAATTTCATTGCTAACATATAGACATATATATTGGTTATGGCTACATATAACCATTTATATTATGATTTGATTTAATCCTTGGCTATAGTGGGGCTGATTCTTTTATTCATACTTGTTCCTTTCGCGATTTCCAATATACCATTATCACTTCTTCCTCTTACTTTTATCTATTTTTTGAAATATTTTCAAGTGATTCTTGATTGAAAAATGGATACTACAGGTAACAAAAATGCATGTTACAACAACCGACATGAATTTGAGGTTGTATTCTTGTAAAATGACAATCCATCTATTATATTTTCCCCTAATTACTCGCTTACGGAGAACAAACTGAAATGGGCTGATGGCTACTAAGACAAATGTTTTTCGAAGTAGAATATAATGTCTAAGCTGCTGGACAACATGGACAGCTGCCAAAGCTAATTTCTTAATGGGAGAATAGCGCAGTTCAGGACCTACTAAGCATTGGCTCATATAGTAGATTACGTGCTCACATAAGGCATCATCTTCCTGAACCAGAACCATACCAATAGTTGATTCTGCTGCAGCGAGATACAAAAGGAAGTCTTTGCTATAATCAAGTGGACTCAACAAAGGAGTAGAGATTAATTATTTTCTCAAAGAATCGAATGAGTGTTGCGTGAAATCATCCCATAGAAATGGGACCCCTTTCTTAAGCAATCTCATAAATCCTTTTGTGATCTTGGCATAATTGGCTATAAATCTCCTCAAGAAATTTGCTTTTCCTTGGAGACTCCAAAGTTGACGTATAGAGGATGGGGGAGGCAACTGAAGTATTGCCTCAACCTTGAAGAGCTCTACATGAATCCACTCAATCGACATGATGAATCACAATAAATGACCAAATGTGATGACGAAAATACACTTGTTTGGATTCAACCGGATTTTATAAAAACGACATCATTCAAAAATCAATCAAAGATGTTCAGGATGATCTATTCTCTTTCGAGAATGAGCAGCTAAATCATCCAAATAAGCTTCTATAATGTGCTTGATATCGTGAAAAGTATATGACGTGGCTCGTTGAAAAGTAGCTCCAACATTTTTTAGGCCAAAAGGCATCTTTTTATACGAAAATTTACCCCATGGACAAATAAAAGTTGTCTTATGCTGATCTTTTGGACGGATAGTAATTTGATTATAACCAGAAAATCTGTCCAAACGAGAAAATTTCATTACTTGCATATTCATCAATAATTTGATCAATACAGGGTGTGGGGTAATTGTCCTTCGAAAAAGCCTTATTTAGGTCCCTAAATTCAATGCATACACAGATCGTTCCTTGCTTATTGTCTATGGGGAATGGATTAGAGACCCACTCAGTTAAAAGAACGAGGTATATGAAACCCACCTTAAGCAACTTCTTAACTTCAACTTTGATACCTGCTGCTTTTCTAGGGTTTACCGGTCAACATTTCTGACGAATAGGTTTTGCATTTTCATACGTCTTGATCTCATGCTAGACTACAGATGGATCTATCCCAGGAATTTCCTCATAAGACCATGCAAACACATCTCGAAACTCTTTAAAGAGATCGGTATAAGTTTTAATTTCTTCAGGGGAACAGTCAGCTCCAATGAAGACATTTTCAATAATGTTGGGATTCCTAGAGATGTTCACTGGAACAGTTTGTGAGATAACAGACATATTATCTTTAGCATAAAAATGTGTTGGAGCCAAATGGTTTAAAACTGCATGAACATAGATGAAGAAATGGACAAACTTGTTTCTACTTCTTGCAAATGAGGGAGAAAATACGAATGATGATACAAATCATTCCATGGTATTTCAACACCAGTCTTTGCTTCTATAGTTTATTCTTCAAATGGCAAGACGATATCTAAGCAATCCAGAGCAGAAGTCAAATCTAGAGTCTAGGACGGAGTCACATCCCATCCAGCTCCTATGGTGAAAAAGGAGTAGGATCGGAGTCTGCAGGGTTAACAATAAAATGATAAGCAATTTCTGCTACAGAAGTAGGACATGCCATTCCACCTACCATCCCCTCATCTAATATGGTAGTAGAAGAGGATAAGGGCCAAGGATTTGAAAAATAATGAGTTCTAAAGAAATCTCTTCGAGAAGGTGCCTTGGAGGATAAAATAACATTAATTATAGCTATAGGAGGAGGAAAATCAAAGGCACCCATTAAGGAAGAGTACATTCCAACTCCTAAATTCTCTATAGGCTGCTTAGGATTGTTCACTAACGTAACAATAGATTCAGAAGATGCATGGGAGTCACCAGGAGAATAATCCATCTAACCAACTTTTACAATTCTCCCTTCACGAGGAAAACAAAGGATGTGAAATAACGACGAAACAATGGCATCCATCTCGTAAATCCAATTTCCACCTAAAAGGAGATTGTAATCCAGATTTGCATAAACTATCTCTACTTCAATATTTACAACCTTTCCCCCAACACAAATGGGAAAGGTTGGAATAATCGCATGTGGTCTATCAGAATGACCATCAAACGCTGTTAATAGAGTGGGTGAAGGAACAACCTGAGGCGATCCAATAACCTTCCAAGTGTAGAATTTTGTAGAATTTTTCCTACAAATCAACTAGCTTTGATACCATGTACAACTTTTTCTATAAATCAGTTAGCTTTGATACCATGTAGAAATTTCCCACTTGTAGATCAACCTGGTAATGCAATGTACTAAAGCAAAACACTTGATCTACTTCTACAAACAATTTAGCGGAAGCTTAATCAACCATGAGCAACATCAATAAGAACACATATAACTGATAAGAAGGAATCAATCACACATAACACAGAAGAATTTACCTGGGGAAATCACCTGCCTAAAACCCCATCTTTGTATTATCATACAAGTGGAAATATAGTCCAGATTACACAAAGCCTTAGCTCGGAAGCTATCTATCTCTCAATACAATCCCGCTGCTACTCATAGACAGTCAAAGGCTTCTCAACAACTTTCTCCTCTACCCTCCAAGCCTCCTATTTCCTTGTGCAGTTTCCTTGAGGTCCAGTTCTGCCACCTGTGTGAATTGGCCTCTTCACACACTCACTAACCTTTGATCTAACTGCACAAACTCGAAGGAGATAAATCCTCATCATGGATAAGCTTCCTTTATAGGAAAAATATTTATCCAATTGATAGTACACCGTCCCTTCTTTGATCTCAATTGGGTCTCTGTTTGAACTGACATGCATGATTTATTTAAGCTATATTAATGCAATTATCTGAAAATACCAATTGTTACATGCATGCAAGCATTAACAAACCGAATCTCATTAATTTAACAACTTGTTAAATTAATCTAACTGGACTTGACTCAGTTAACTGAGCCAACTAATTACAACTCATCCTCATCCTTTAACTGATGGTTAAATCTATCTTTTAAAGGATAATATGTTGCATGTCCTCACAAAGACTTCAAGTTTGATTTTCCTTAACTAATTAACTCATGGAGAATTAATTAATTAATATTCCAAACTGCTGGTTAGACCAAATTTGAATTTACTTCCTATAGATAGACCAGGGACTGCTATAAATAGCAAGGGACCCAGAAATGCTATTTTTAGAAGATGCTATTTTTAACAATTTCACCTCTCACCCAAGGTGGCCAAAATGCTCATTGGTCAAACTGCTATTTTTAGAAGTGCTATTTTTAGCAGTTCTTTTTTTAGCACTTCCTAAATTTAGCATTTCTTGTTGCACACTTTTCAACACCAACATGATATGGACATTACACATGTGGAAGCTCCCTCATCGACTACAGTTCGAAAGATATTGGTATTTCGATATATAGACTTAATCTGAAAAGCCATGTGATGTGGGAGTCCATTCTTGATGTTTGACATATCAAATGTAAGAACAAGAGAGTTTTTTGGATCAAGTTCTCTTATCGCAGTGAGCAATGCACTCCTTTGTGTAGGGCAAGACTGGAGTACCTCTAACGCCGACATAGCACAAGGAATTTGAGCCAGATCTTCTACAATAGAGTAGTTTTGGGATTCCTTAGCATTAGGGTTAATGGCCGAGTGTTTTGAGGAGCCTTTCGGAATCCGAGGTATAGACTCAACTATGGGCCTCTCAATATGGAGTGGCTCTAAAACATCAGGACTAGACTTAGCCTTGGATGATTCTGATTCACCATAATCACGTGACCTTGTAACAATGTTAATATGTGAACTCATAATGTAAACATTGATGTGTTTTCCCCTTCCTGGCTGCCCCCAATGGGGATACCAGTGCTAGAGTTCACGCTAGCAAGTAACTGTTGTCCTTGGGGAAGTGTGAGTTAGCACAAACTAAGAGTTAGAAGACCCCTGTTGAACTAATAAGCGCTGAGCATCTTGGATCTTAGGGCAAAGATGAGTCAAATGCTATTCATTGCATAACTTGCATGGAAATGTTACTTTCTTATTAGACTCTTTTTTACCCCCTCCAGCATCATTTTCGGGTTTGTTTGCATTACCCTTCCCATCCTAATTATTTTTCCTACCTCGTCCTTTCTTCTTCCCATCAGATTTTCGGTTTCCTTTGGGGAGAAGTTTGGACGACATTTATAGATGAAGGTTGAGAAGGCATAAGAACTGATGGCGATGCCTACATAGAAGAAGAAATTTGTAAAGACAACTGCTGCAACTGATTTAGCAGGTTGGCTATGTTAGCATAAATCGATCTGACTTGCTCGTCGGCATGGGGACCTGACTTCGACTTGGATAAATAAACCTTGGACCTAGGAGCATCAAGCATAATTTTCTGAAGAATCCCAAATTGATAATATATAAGTTCTAACTGCTGGGCTCTAAAAATAGCCTGTTAGTCGGTGAACACACCGAAGAGTGATACATCCTTAGAAATCTCGGGTTGTAAAGATTTAAGAAACCATTCAAGAAGGAATACTTGTGGAATATCTACTTTAATAAGGCTCTTCCTTCTCCTCCATTCCTGGATATGATATGAAATGTGGGTTGCCTGGTCCTAGTGGAAATTAGCTAATAGCTCAGTTCCAACATCATTACAAATAGGCCACTGAAAATGGTTCAAAAATATTGTAGCCAAATCACCGAAAGAATCGAAGGTGCCCCCTGCGAGTTCAATGTACCACTTAGCCGCATTTCCAGTTAGGGTACCTTGGATTAATCTCAACTTGATTGAATCATCTATCAGGGAGTTTGACAAACACCATAAGTGGAAAGTGGTTATATGGTCAGCGAGATCTTCACCAATCTTCCCTTCGTATTTGGGTATATCCGACGGAAGTTTGGTTGGAATTGGAGGACAGGCCGGGTTATATATGATCAGATCATTAGTCAATTTAGATAGATCTGGAAAGTATAACATTGCTAGGAAAGGTAATCATGGAGGACCTTGAGGATTCCACCCCGTCTGAGTAGAATTCCCAACATTCTGAAAAGAATACCCTGGATTTGTGAAGGCACCAAATTGCCTAAAGTAATTCGTAGAAATACCTGAACCATAAGGAGATCCTTATGGCCTAGAAATAATTAGAGTTTGACAAAATCTTGATGAAAATTTTCCATATCTAGTGAAATCCCCCCTAGAGAGGTGTTGAACGGAGCAAAGAGCCCTTGGTAAGGGTTCCATGCATGAGCATAGGGAGAAAAACTCTGAAATGAACTGATGAAAGAATATGACATATTCCCCTGTTCGCCGAAAGAGAATTAATTCCCAGCTCCAAGTCCACTAACAATAGGGTTTGTCCATCCTTTGGAAGGATTATAACTTTTATCCATGGATGGAAAAGGTATCGATCCTAAAGATGGGTTAGAATGTGGTATATGACCACTCCCAAAAGGAAACCTTGAAAAGAAGCTGACCCACTTGCCATGGAAGTCATAGATGTGGAGGTAGCTGATGGAAAACTTAAAGGAACCGAAGGAATTGCACTGATTGACATTCCAAAGGGGATAAAACTAGTGCCAGAGGCAAAATATTGGGTGTCCCCACTCGAAGATGGAATGGAGGTAGAGCCAAATATTGCAGTGCTTGGAGTAATGGAAGGTATGGAAATCATTCCTCCTCCTTTTATTGCTAAAGGAGTTTGCATACTAGTAACACTCATGGTGGAAGCCATGCTCCCAGTAGTGGTCATCGAAGGAAAATATTGAAATAGACCTGAGCTTGAAGGCTTGTTGGTCGGAGTCTCGATGTATAATAAAACATTTGGATAATCAGGAGGAAGAAGAGAATTAAGAGTCAAAAGAGACTCATGAATCTCTTCAACCTCAATAACGTCTTTTGACTGGAAGAGGACTCTAGAAAGGACTAGAGTGTTCCTCTCCAACTCTCTACTTATACCAGGTCTATTATGTGAATCAATAACTACAACTGGAGGATCAATCTCTCTTGCGTCTGCTGCCACTGATTGGAAATCACCAGCATAATTGCTTCTACACCTTCTAGAAGAAGGCTCAGTACTCGTAGGTGAAAGCCCACGAAGCCTCCTAGACCGATGATCTGGTTGATAAACCATTTTTAATTATTTTTAAGAGAACTAATTAAAGACTCAAAAAATTTATAAATCTAGGCCAACTAGGAGAAAAGAGCACTCTCTAAGAAGTCCCTAAAGATACAATCAATCAAACCAATTCCAAGTATTTCCACTCCGGGTGATGAGGACTGGACACCAAAATATAATAAAGTGAAAATCAAGGACCTTCCGAATTTATTTTGGGATAAGAACAGCCCAAGCCTACTAGTGAAGGTAACAGAAACAATTACGCTGACCTACAGACAAAATCCTTTGCCGGTGCAAGCACCCAAGCTTCGCAAAGGTACCCTCCAAAAGTACTGATGAATGTGATGCAATGTCTGCCTCAGGTGCCACGGGATTCCCCTCCACAGCCACCTATGTGATCCCTAGGAACGACAACTATGGGCACCAGTTTGTATAAAAAACCGGGTGGAACAGTCTCGGGGCGGGATCCAACAAGTAGGAAAGGGGGTATCTCTCTTCCTTGTCTTCACTCTCCCTCATGCTTGACTCCCAGTCATGGAGCTTTCCAAGTCTTTCTAACGACACTGGATTTCACTCATTATTCAACCTTTATGTTTGATACTTTTAATGGCCTTGGAGAGTTAACTCTCCACTCACCTATTCCAAGCCCCTAAAGAACTTAAACATGTCGGTGTTGTTAATGACAAATTAAAAAGTCCTAGTTCCTTTTATTAAATCGCTTGATTTTAAAGTGTTGTTCTTTAAGTCAAAGGTATAACGAGAGTGAAACTTATGATGTTTTCAATGCAAAAGAAATCAATAGAAACTTGACTATATGCATGCAGTTATTTTCTTTCGATGTAAAGGGATTTCTACTTGGTTCTACAAAAACCTTATATAAGAAAAATACTCTTTTCTTTTGTTTTTCAGAAACACTCCACACACACTCAAAATCTAAAAAGACTAAGAATGCTTATGATGCAAACTAACCTAATGCAAATTTAAATGATGATGCAAGATACTATGAATACTCATACGATAAGGAAATGTGGTTCTTTATAAGATCCAATAAGCCGACTTGACAATAAAGAGGGAAAAAATCTAATAACAAATTTCCCTCAAAACCAAGCAAAACAAATTGAAAAAGTTCACAATTGCTCAAAAACAAAACATAAGAAACCAAAAAACCAAAAGCTTGGAAAGGAAAAGAAAGGCAAAAGCTATGTTTTTGTCTTTTTCTTTTTAAAAAACCAAGGAAATTTCTGAGGTCACAAAAACACTATTAAATTTCAAAGATCAAGAAATAAGCACCAAGAATCCTTAAACTTCGCAAGTTATACAACTCATTAGTAAATGAAACTTGAAAAGAGAAGGACTACAAACTTGCACAAACTGATCCGAATAGCAGTAAAAGACTTCTACAAATAGACAAAATGTCAAGAAAGACTCTCAATATTGCCAAAGAGACACTTAAAAACCACGAAAAAACAAAAAGGTCAACCAAAAGGGAAAGAAAAGGAAAGCAATTTGAAATTTGGTTATAAACGAAACTGAAACCAATTCCTTGTTCTGAAAGCCAGAACATCTAATAACCTCATACAGAAGCCTTGAACCCAAGACACAAACCAAAACCTTACCCAAAAAGCAATCCTAGGCCAACTGGGTTTTTCACTGAGAAGGAGATTCAAAATTGAAAACTTGCTAGATAACAGAGTTCTACAGACAATGGATGACTAGAAAATAACAGAAGTCGCTAGGAAATATACCTAACTGGGTAAAATATTTTGAAAAAAAAATTCAAAATTATGTATACGCGACCGTGAAAAGACACAGAGGTGTGCACACACATTTCAAACACAGGAAACTCACGTATATGCAAATCTATTTGAGGACACAAGCATGTATACATGACTGTATGTTAAGAAAAATGTGTATAAAAAGCTCAATCAAGAAAAAAAAGAAATCAAGGCCTGATCTAGACGATCAGACTTGACACTTGGGAAGCTAATAAGTCAATGACATTGTAAAAACAAGAAATCGAGAAAACAAACCCTGATAAAAAACAAACAACCCAAACTAGGAAAAACAAGAATGTTGTCCTCAATGGAGTGGCCAATTCTGTTGTGGGTGGAAACACCCTAGAGTCTTGGGTTGAAAACTGCAATAGAGTGGAGGGCATACAACCGAAGGAAATGTGCAGACAAACAATCTAAATGCTGAAACTACTGAAATGGAAAGGAGTGGTATTACCTGGAGGTCCTACGTTCTGGGTCAATCCCGTAGTGTTCAAACCCTCTGCTCCTTCCGATGCCTTTAGAACCTGTAACTTATCCAAGAAAAGCATATAAAACAACAATAACAGAAAGCATGCCCATGATATATGTGTTAGATCATATAAGCAAATGAGCAATTGAGCATTAATATAAGATTTATAAGCAAATTATAACATGGATCAATGCATAAACACGATAAATATCAGGAACATAATAACATTTCTTTATTAATGTAAGCAAAATGAAATGTGGAAAACTACAACTTGAGTCTTCCTCCAGCTCCAAGCGGAACTGTCCTCCATATTCGTCCTGCGCTAGCCTTAACAATCTTCCTCCATCGATACACACAAGGATGTCATAAGAGGGATGAAGGACATCTCAAAAGAGGAAACAAAGGTTTCCTATAACTTGGGAGTGTAGGAGGCACAAAGATTTATTCGGACTCAACCAGGGATCAATCAACTATAATATCAATATCTCATCTCTTCTCACTGTAGGCCTTCCCATGGATGTTTATTTATAGTTCTCCAAAATAGTTTTTTTTGGTTGGGAAACAATTAGGCCATGGGATATAGTAGTTGAGTAACAGGTAAAACCCGTAAAATCCACCCAAATTTAAGGAGATTATTTATTTTTTAGTGTTTTAACACATATATGTGGGTTGGGTATATATTGACCCGCGTGTACACGCTTTTAACATAGGGAAAAGTAGCGTATTGGGAAGTAAAACACAATTTTTTAGAATCTTGGACCAAGTATGGAAGGAAGGGTTGCCCTAGGCCACAACCAGAGCATCAAATCTACCAAGAGTGGTAAATGGTGCTATAACACCAATCCAACTAATTAGAGAGTATACAAAATCAATAATTATCTTTCTATTACAAGAAAACACAAAAATCATGCTTTGAAATATAAATTACCTCGTGGGTACATAAGGAGGCTAAAAGGTATATTTTGGAAGAAGATAGGCAAGTAGTACATAGGTTTGAGGTGAAATTGGTAAAAAAAAATAGAGGACAATATAAGGTATTATAGGCATAAAAAAGGATACCCAACATTCTCCCATGCTCAAGTTGTTGCATGTCCTCATGCAAAAAGTGTTGAACCATTCTTCAAAATTTCAAAAATGGAGCCTTCTTGCCTAAACATCAGCTTCTTGGATCTAAGACCTTCACTCCCGAGGCCTCTTCTTTGAGTTCCCTTTTAATGACCTTGGTATAGTGTATGAGGTGAAGAACCTTCTTCAACTTAGTGGAGGCCTCATTATACTTTTGTTGAAACCTCTGGTTGTTCTCTTTTAACTGCTCATTTTCTTTCTTCAGGTATTCATCCAACATCTTATATTCTTTAATATCTTCCCTTAGTTTCTCATTTTTATTCTAAAGTTTTTCTATTTTAATGATCAGATGTTGTCTAGTTAAAAGAACTAGTAGCCTCATAGAACCTTCTTCAGCTTAGTGGAGGCCTCATTATACCTTTGCATCCTCTGGATGTTCTCTTTTAACTGCTCATTTTCTTTCTTGAGGTATTCATCTAACAACTTATATTCTTTCATCTTTTCCCTTAGTTTCTCATTTTTCTTCAGAAGTTTTTTAATTTCGATGATCATATGTTGTCTAGTTAAAGTAATAGTAGGTCCAACTGTTTCCCACTTGGCAAGTTTTCTTGTAGCTTCAACCTCTCTTCTCAATTCTTTTAAAGTCTCTGTAATTAATTCCTCAGTTTCATTAAGCGGTTCATCTCGTGCATTTTCCCTTTTAGGTGAGGTAGAGACATCTATTGGATTTTATGGAAGAGAAGGAGTATGAGTGGTCATTAACTATTTTTCCATGCTCCTAGTAGTTTGGCGTGGAGGTGTTGATGACTCACCATATTTGATAGTGGGAGTCAGGATGCTATGCTGAAACAATCTTCTCTTCTTCCCTTTTTTCTGTGACATGGACTGTGTGACTTCTTCTTTCTGTGCTTATTTCTCCTTTTTCTTAGAAGTTTGTGCCCTGTCACCCTTTTCATTGGTTCTAGGCTTCTTCACCTTTTTAACACTTAATGCAGGAGTCTCTTCTTGAGGTAACTCAACACCTACCTCTGAAGTAGTGCATGTGAGCTCTCCTTTATCACTGCCAGCTAGATTTTTCATCTTCTTCTTCTCACTGGTTGAGATTTTACTTGGAGTGGGAGAATCAAGAGGGGGTCTCTTACCCTTTGATGCTCGCTTTACTATTGGTGTAGGAGTTTCCTCCTCTTCTACTGCTTTACCCTTGTCCGACTTATAAATATACCTTGATGGAGTAGGGTTATCAATGCCTTCTTTGGACTTCAACTTCCTCTGTTTCTTCTTCCTACTCTCCCACCTACTATCTAGGTACTTACTGTTATCCCTCGACATGCTTTCCTCTATGTGATTGGAACCTTATCCTTAAGAAAAATGTTGTGAGAGGAATGTCTTCCAATTTCTACCCTGCTTCTTTATCTCATGAGTAACTAACAATTTTATCAACCCATAATGGTAGATGTTGGTTTCAACTTTTTTTGAGGTTGATGTAACTCCTCTTTCCATCTTGTTTAAACTCATCTAAAGGAAGTACAGGAAATTTATCCGAGGTCCTCCTTCAAAATGCAACAGAAACCTTAGGTGGTAAAGAAAGGTGACCGCATACCCGCCTTCACAAGTCAAAAACCTTTGCAAGTTGTTGAGCATCAACCTATATTCCTCTTTGACCCAATTCCTGGGGATGCCTTTAGTCCAATCAGGGTTGAAGTGTTTAGCTGTTAAGAAATTTTGACAGATCTCCTTGTTAATGCTCGCACCCTTTAAATATTTTTCCCCTACAGCCGGTAATCCCATGGCCTCTGCTATGGTAGCCTTTGTGATTTTCAATTGCAGACCTCCTAGCTGAAAGTTCTTGCCATCATAATTTTGAGTGAAGGTGGGATAAACACCATCATGTTACCCTTTGAACTTATTAAGGAATGAAATCCATCCAATTTTCTCGAACTTCTCCCTGCACAACCGATATTCCTCTTTTTCTCTATAAGACCAGAACACTGGCTCATGCCTATCTACCCCCATGTCGACTTTAAGAACAAGTCTTGGACAATTTCTAGGGATGGAGATCGGAAAAGGTTGAGTACTGGAAGTGATGGGGTACCAAAAGTTGGGTTATGGAAGCAATGTGATAGAGCTAGCACTGGATGAATCAGTGAGGATAAGTGGAATGAAGGCCGAATGGTATGCAAGAGATAAATGATGCTCATCTGGATGGAGAAGCCATCTAGAAGAGAATTTATAATTTGAAAGGAGATGGTAACAGTCAAATGGTTGCCATAACTACAATGTGATACAGAATGATGGCGATAAGTCATATTCAAAGATTATTTAGAAGATCATATCCATTGATGATATCAAATTTGATTCAAATGCAGGTTAGACACGACCGATAAAACATGGTTGATTGGACCAGTACATCAGTACGAGACGATAAATGTCATATTTCCGTAATAGTTCATTGTAATCATTTAGTGTATGGTTATGGAATGGTGGTAAAATCATTGTTTAAACAAACCACAGAGGTAGAAGCTCTATCATGAGATATTCAACCTATAATTCATTTGCTCAAATGATGATTGAAATTTTCCCAATGACACCTGTGATTATCCCATTCGATCATATCATAAAAAGGATTTGTAACACCCCCTCCTCCTAGATCTACCCAAGAAACCTGCTAGTCGAGGTAAACATGCATGAGAGAGGCTACTATAAGGGATTCAACTTCTTTAGTGACCTTAAGGAAATGGAACCTACGTAACATATCAAACAAACTCATCCACATCAACAACAGTACTCTCACGAGACATGTCAGCCACTCAGACATCTTGTCCCTGCGTCCCACTGATGATTGAAGCCTTTTAACCCTTGGTCTCTCTCATGCTATAAGCATGAAAATGTCCAACAACCAAAATTTTCTCTCATAGACCTATGTGCCAGCGACTGTGGACTTTTCTCATAATACCCATTCCAATGACCTCGATATTTGAGCCACTTTTTTAGCCCAAAATCCTGACCTCTTCCTAGAACTTGCTACAACCTTCAGAATCCATAAAAGACATGATAATAATGTTGATAAATAAAAAATAAACCTCAGGACTACGCTTGAGCATCCCCAACTGGGACTGATATTATATCAAACACTTGGCATCAATGCAACCTACAAGTCTAGGATGCAAGACAAGGCATAAATGATTGAAAGAACTTATGAAACATATCCAGAAGGATCACCTCCTTCTCCATTGAACTATTATATCATAAATTAGGTCTTGCATCCATCCATTCAAAAATTACAAGTAAATACATGAAATAATCATGACATGAACCAATCATTTAACCTTGCTTATAACCAACATAAAACCATATAAATATCCGACGAGGTTCAGGACTGCCACGTACCACCTGACCATAGACATGGCTGAACCAAATCTCTCTTTCAGTGAGTGACCCTTGTGCCATATTCCAAGCATGAATATGGGATCTCATAAGACAACCAATCCAAGAACGATCAAGGGAATCCAGAGGTTAAACCACCTCCACCCTCATCAAACCATGATCACACCAAAATAGGTGCTCCAATCACAATGGAACCAAACTTGGAATTCCATCTGGAATCCATCACTATTCTTGAGGAGTTTTCTGTCTCCTTGTCTCTCAGGCTTCATCACAATCCAATCCCGGATCACTAGGCCCTAAACTGAGACCAATCACTCAGGATTTAGCAAAACCCAAACCCGAAACACTAGGCCCTAAACCAAGACTTCTCCCTCAAGATTTACCATGTATCCCACCAAAATCGGTTAAGGGATTCATAGGCCTTTGGGAATGGACCTTGAGACCACCTCTGACCTAGATTCTGAAATCCATCCAGCCAACCAAAGTTTAAAACTGAGATAGATATCCCAACATACCATGGCATTTGGAAAAAGGCAAGGCTAGGTTGAAAACCACTGTCATAACCTGACAAAGCCATGCCACTGACAACAAGAGAACCATACACCAAAATGAAAAGCCATGAATGTCCAAACCAACTAGAAAATCACACATGCAAAAGGTTACCTACAATTATTCTTGCTCAAGCTTCTTGATCCTGCTCTTCTTCCTTGATCCTTGCTTTCCTTCCTTTCCCTTTGCTTGCTTTTCCTTCCTTGATGCAAACTAGAGTGCTCCAAGAAAACTCTAAGTGACCATGAGTGAGAGAGAGAATAATGAGAGAGCTACAAAATTGAACTAACAAAAGGTTAGTAAAAAGCTTACCCACTGATCTTGAGAGTGATTTTTATGAATGAGGCCTCTAATTTCTTCATTTTCCATTATCTTCCTTCACTTTCCTCCTCACATGCAACCTGTGAGCTTTTACCTTCATTTTATCCTATTTTCCTTTATTTTCATAAATAAATGTTCCAAAAATGCCTTTTAATGCCTTTACCTTAGCCTTTTCCAATTTTCTTTAGCTAAAACACACATCCAATGATGCCCACTATGATATCTTTGCCCAACATTCAGCTTGGAATAACTGTCCCTTAACCGTGGTCTTATTTTTCCTTTATTAACTTTTATTACATGACATTTTCACCAGGGATGTTACAAAACCCTCCCCCTTGAGAAACACCATACTCGGTGTTAAACCACACTAGGACCTTAGAGAAACCACTAAAAAGAAAACACACTTCCCATGGAGCTTTATAACATAGCTCGTTGCAATGTTTATAATGAAAGACATGCTCAAAAGATAAACATCATGACAATCATCACAAGATAACCACCATAATAACATGAAACCCATACCGCTTATTTGAGATTTATAACTTAGCTCATGGCGATATTTACATCCACATGCAGATACATACGTATAACAAAACATCAACAAAACATATCCCAAACATATACCAACATCAAACCAAAACTTCTTTGCCTCAACCCGCAAACAATGAAGGATGCATGGCCAACATCTGATCTGCGATCTCCCATGTAGCTTCTTCAGGCCCAAAGTGCTTCCACTACACTTTAACTTGCTCTATGGCTCTCTTCTTGAGCATGAGATGTTTCCGCTGCATTACACACTAAGGCTCTTACTGGAACTCTCCTTCTTGCTCCACCTGCAATACAAACCAATCAATAACATGATCAACATCCTTTATATACTTCTTAAGCAATGAAATATGGAAAACATCACGAACTTTCACTATTGGAGGCATTGCAAGTCGATATGCCACTGGTCCAATCCTCTCAAGTATCTCAAAAGGCCCACAATACCATGGTGTCAACTTGGGACATGAACCAATCCTCAAAGAGATTTTCTTGGGCTTGATGAGCAAATACTCATGCTCCCCAACCTGAAACTCCTTGAACACCCTATGTTGATCAACATAAATCATATGTATATCATGTCCTACCTTTAGATTCTTTTTTATAACTTGCATTTCCTACTCCATGTCTTCCAACATGTCTGATCCAATAAGTACCCTATTCATTGGATCACTCCAACTGATAGGAGTGTTACAACTCCGTCCATACAATGCCTCGAAATTACTCATCCTCAATGACTCCTGATAAGCATTGTTGTATGCGAACTCAACCAATGGAAGATACTCCTCCCATTTCTTCTACTGGTGCCGAAAGGACTAATCCTCAATGACAACTGATAAGCATTGTTATATGTGAACTCAACTAATGGAAGATACTCCTCCCATTTATTCTACTGGTGCATCATGTACATCCTCAACATATCCTCTAAGATCCTGTTGACCCTCCCTGTTTGTCCATCTACCTGTGGATCATAAGTTGTACTGAAGGCTAACTCTATACCCAAGCCTACAAATAACTTCTTCCAGAACTTGTAAGTGAACTTTTAATCCTTGTTCGACAAAATATTCTTTGGAACACCATGTAGTTTCATGATCTCTCTGATGAACACTTGTGCTATCTCACTAGCTGAATATGTAGTCTCTATTGGAATGAAGTGAGCTGCCTTGCTCAACATGTCAACCACAACCTTAATAGAATCATGCCGCCTCACTATCCTTGGAATACTTGTGATGAAATCCATGGAAATGACCTCCAATTTCCATTCCAGAATTGCCATAGGCTGTAGTAAACAACTTGGATGCTTACATTCTACCTTGACCTACTGACAATCTAAACATCTAGCCATGAACTTTGCCACTTCGTTATTTAGATTAGGCATAGAAATTATTTACCACCGTCAATGTCTTCTGATATCCTGGATGACCTGAGTATAGATTCGTGTGAAACTCCCTCAAGATAAGCTTCTTGAGATTTTGATACGTAGATCATGTCTCTAAATCTTACCAAACCATCTCCCATGAGACGATAATATGCATCCTGATCTCTTGTACCTATACGTGCAGCTGTACCTGTACTTGTACCCTGTTGTAACCTGTGCATAATATCCATGTATTTGTCATCCTTCTATCCTACCTGCAAGATCCTATCCTGTAACTCTGTCCCATAAGAGTGCATAACTTCTATATGATTTACCTGTACCTTCCTGCTAAGAGCATCTGCAACTCGGTTCTCCTTCCCTTTGATGTATATGATCTTGAAGTCGAAATAACTAAGGGTAGCCAATCGTATAGCTTGCTTAGCATTTAGATTCGGATTATCAAGCAAATACCTCAACCCATTATGATCGCTCATCAATGTAAACCTCCTGCCAAGAAGATAATGCCTTCACATCTTCAATGCATGTATAATCACTGCTACCTCAAGATCATGCATTAGATAGTTATACTCGTGCTCATTTAGTTTTCGTGACTTATAACACAATACCTGTCCTTCTTGATTAAGAAATCCACCAAGTCCTCTCTTGTAAGCAGCTGTACACACTACAAACTCCTTGTTTGGATCTGCAATCCTTAGAACTGGTGCATGTGTCAACAACTTCTTAAGCTGCTCAAAACTAGCCTCACATTCTTTTGTCCATTCAAACTTCTTACCTTTCCTCTGCAATGATTTGATAGGATATGCAATGTGTGAGAAGTTCCTGATGAACCTCGTGTAGTAACTTGCCAATCCCATAAATGATCTCACCTGATCCACATTATTAGGAGTTTCCCACTCCATGATGGCCCTTATCTTTTCTAGATCCACTACTATGCCATCCTTAGAGATAACATGCCCCAAATAATGTACGTACATCTAAAATAAGTTTCACTTGCTAAGTTTAGCATACAATTGATGCTCTCTTAGCAATCTCAACACTGTTTCTAAACGCTCGACATGTTCTTCCTTATTCTTAGAATATACCATTATGTCATCAAAGAATACAATAACAACCTTGTCCAGATAAGGACATAATACACTATTCATCAAACACATAATTGTAGCTGGAGCATTAGTCAAACCCAATGTAACAACAACAAACTAATAATGCCCATACCTAGTCTTGAACGCAGTCTTGAAGATATCCTCTTCCTTGATGCGTACCCGATGGTATCTTGATTGCAAGTCGATCTTAGAGAACACAACTGCTCCCTTCAACTGATCAAACAAATCATCAATCCTCGAAAATGGGTACCTGTTCTTGATTGTTAATTTTTTCAGCTGCCTATAGTTAATGCACAATCTAGGAGTACCATATTTATTCTTTACAAACAACATTGGTGCACCCCAAGGCGATACACTCGGCCTAATGTACCCCCTCTCCAACATTTCCTTCAGCTGCAAATTTAACTCAACCAACTCAGGTGTCCTCATCTCGTAAGGTGCTTTTGATGTTGGGGTTGCCCCTGGCACCAACTCAATAGAAAAATCTACCTCCCTATGAGGTGGCAACATTGTAATTTCCTCAAGAAATACATCCTGAAAGTGTTGCAAAACTGGGTAACTGCTCAACACATCTGCATCCTCAACCTCCTTATCCTTGTCACTAGAAATGTGTACTGCAAACATCACATAACCTTTTCTGCAACTACACTCAACCTACATAGTGCTAACCATCCTCACTGATTTAGGCTTCTTCTTCCCCTGCAAAGTCCTCTTTCCCCACTATCATCCACATAATCAATGGCCTTCTCGAAGCAATCCACTTTGGTTCTGTGAAGGTATAACCAATCCCTACCCAAAAGCATAATGTACGATCCCAATGGCAATACATTCAAATGTGTTGTTGTAGGTGTAACATTTAACTCAAATGCACAAGCTCTTACCTAATGGTGAACTCACTTCTTCGTACCTATAGCCAACTTCACTAACCAAGACTCTACAGGCACTTCTTTTCTCAAACCACACTTATCCACCAGGTCAGGATTAATATAACTATAGTTAGATCCAGGATCAATCATAATAGAAACAACTTGATCACAAACCGTATCATTCCTCTCAATGATCGATGCTTGATGATCTGCCTTTCTATTGTCCACAACTCCATATATCTGAGGAATGCTATGACAAACATCAGCAACTGTATGCACCTCCTAAGCACTGTAGATCTAAGGCCTACCACCACTCTGATACTGCAGACAATCCCTCTTACGATGATCCTTATCACATATCCAACACTACAATGGTTCCCTACCATTGCCTCTAGCTTGTTGTTCTTTACGTCCCTTCTCAATTGTATTGAATCTCTTGTAAGGAACTACACTTCATTTCTCACTTGCATCTTGAGGTCTTCCTCCCTTTGGTGGCCATTTTCCTTTAGCTTTCTCATTTATTTTCAAGTCACACTTAGGCTCAACTTTGCTCTTCGACTGCTCATAACAATGCTTCAACTTTCGAATGGCCTCCTCCAATGATCTAGGTTGATCGAACTCAATCTGGTCTTTGTACGCAACTGGCAGTCCACTGATGAATCTATGAACATTGGCCTTCTTCTCCTTGAGGTAAGGCACATATCTCAACAACTTCAAAAAACTGCTAGTGTACTCATGAATTTTCATAGAACCCATCCGAACCACATAAAACTCCTTAACTCTGTCATCATAGTACCTCTCAAACAAGTACTTCTTCTTGAAGATCCTTTCAAATGCATTCCAATTCAAATCTTCCTCATGTATACCTTTGATATTCTTCATGTCTTCCTACCAAATATTCGCTTTACCTTTGATGCTGAAAGTGGTTATCTTTGCTTTCATGTTTTCTGAGTAATCATGCAATCAGAAGAATTTATTCATACCAAGCAACCGTGCTTCTACATCCTGTGATTTATTCATCTCTCCATCAAAGGTAGGCAGATTTTCCTTCTTAAACTCATCTGACAAGTATCCCTTATCACTCTTCTCGTAAGGATGATACCGATGATGATCATGATGCATATCACAACCAAAACTGGAATAGTATATGTGTCAATCACCTCTCCTATCCGGAGTGTCCAATAACCTGTCATCCCGGATCATGTCAGATCTATCCGACCTGTGTCTACTAGGATAACTACTGACATATGCCCCATTAATTCTGTCCTCATGTCCATGGCTGATCCGAAGTGGTCCTTGTCGCTTCAAACCTGACAAACTCTGAAGTAGTATCGCATTAACCTTTGCTTGTCTCTCTTGTGCCTGCATGATTTTGTCATTGTCTGCTTTGCAACTCCTTATTTCTTCCTTCATTCTTCTCAATGTGTCTACCAAGTCAGAAGAGTGCCCCACACCATGCTGGCCATTTGATGCATAGGGGATTCTATGGAGTCTACCACCTTTCTAGTCATCTGATCTCTTTCCTGCATGGCATACTATGTTAGCTAAACCAAATCACAATAAACCAACGTACCTTGGCATAATTCAGGTAGGATACCTTGTCTGGTAAGATCATAAAATCAGCGTGATACATGTATAATGTAATCATAACAACATATATACATTTATCGAATAAGTGTATCAACACATAAACATCATTCTAGCTAGGGTCCATGTAAGGCCATATCAACAATACATGTTGTGACCTCATGCATGACAACAACCATTACTCCATTGCACACATTGCCACATGCAACTATCAACACGCATAAGAAATGCCTAATCAACTACACACACGTATGAACGCATGTAGTCAAGCATAAGAGATCAATCCTTGTAATCAACCTACAAGGATGATACATGTAATCAAAACATTCAAGAATGCACCTGACATACAAGGATGTATTCAAGTGACATATAACCAATATGTAAGTGACATATAACCATATGAAACCAGTCATATACTTTCGATGATGCATCCCACAAAATCACATAAAGTTCCTGATGACAACCTTACTACAATCATGATCAACATGATGCAATGCAACAAACACATGGAATGCAAATGTAAGAGACAAACATGCAACTAACATGCATGCATGACCAATAACCTTCACCTAAGGAGAGGGAAACCATGCTCTTATACCAATCTGTAACACCCCCTCCTCCCAGGTCCACCCAAGAAAACTTCCGGCCAGGGTAAACATGTGACGAGAGAGGCTACTATAAGGGGTTCAACTTCCTTGGTGACCTTAAGGAAATGGAACTGACGGAACATATCAAACAAACTCATCCACATAAGCAACAACACCCTCAGGAGACATGTCAGCCACTTAGACATCCTATCCCTGAGTCCCACTGATGATTTAAGACTTTTAACCCCTGGTCTCTCTCATGTTATATGCATGAAAATGCTCAACAACCCACAATCGCTCTCATAGGCCTATGTGCCAGTGACTGTGGACTTTTTTCAATAAACCTGTGCCAGAGACCCCGAGATTGGAGCCACTTTTGTAGCCCAGAATCTCAGCCTCTGCCCAGAACTTGCTACAACCCTCAGCATCCATAAAAGACATGATAACAATGATGATAAATCAAAAATAAACCTCAAGACTAGGCCCCAGCATCCCCAACTGGGACTGACATTTTGTGAAACACTTGGCATCAATCTAACCTATAGGTCTAGGATATAAGACAAATCATAAATGACTAAAAGAACTTATGAAACATAACCATGAGGATCACCTCCTTCTCCATTGAACTATTATATCATCAATTAGGTCTTGCATCCATCCATTCAACAATTGCAAGTAAATAAATGAAATAACCATGACATGAACCATTCATTTAACCATGCTTATAAAATTATTAAAACCATACAAATATTAGAGATATGACAACCATTAAATACACATATAAACAAGTGCAAAAGTAAAAGAACTTAACTTCTATTAATCATAGGCAAACCCGACCAGGTTTGGGACTTCCACATACCACCTGACCATAGACATGGCTGAACCAAATCTCTCTTTCAATGAGTTACCCTCGTGCCATATTAAAGGCATGAATGTGGGATCTCATAGAACAACCAATCCATGAACAATTAAGGGAATCCAGGTGTTAAAAAACCTCCACCCTAATCAAATTGTGATCACACCAAACCTCTGCTTCGATCAAAATCGAACCGAACTTGGATTTCCATTTAGAATCCATCACTATCCTTGAGGAATTTTCCATCTCCTTGTCTCTCAGGCTTTACCGCAATCCAATCCCGAAGCACTAGGCTCTAGAACAAGACCAGTCTCTTAGGACTTAAGGTAATCCAAACTCGGAGCATTAGGCCCTAAACGGATACTTCTCCCTTAGGCTTTACTATGTATCCCGCCAAAACTGGTCAAGGGATTCCTATGCCTTTGGGAATGAACCTTGACATGGAGTAGATTCCAAATTCCATCCAGAAAACCAAAGCTCAAAGCCGAAATAAACACCACAACACACTATGGTATCCAGAAAAAACAAGGCTAGGCTAAAAACCACTATCATAACACAACAAAGCCATGCCACCGACAATAAGAAAACCATACACCAACATGCAAAGCCATGCATGTCCAAACTAGCTAGGAAATCACACATCCAAAAGTTTACTTGCAAGTATTCCTGCTCAAGATGCTTGATCCTGCTCTTCTTCCTTGATCTTTTCTTTCCTTCCTTTCCCTTTGCTTGCTTTTCCTTCCTTGATCCAAACTAGAGCGCTCCAATAAAAATCTAAGTGACCAAGAGTGAGAGAGAGAGAGAATAATGAGAGAGCTCGGTACTTGAACTGAAAAAATGTTAGGAAAAATCTTACCCACCAATCCTCAGAATCCTTTTTATGAATGAGGCCTATAATTTCTTTATTTTCCATCATTTTCCTTCAATTTCCTCCTCACATGCAATCTGTGACCTTCTACCTTCCTTTTCTCCTATTTTCTTTTATTTGCATAAATAAATGTGCCAAAAATGCCTTTTTTCCTTTTAAGGCCTTTGCCTTAGCCTTTTCCAATTTTTCTTAGCCAAAGCACACATCCAGTGATGCCCACTAGGATATATTTGCCCAACATTCAACTTGGAATAAGTGTCCCTTAACCATGGTCTTATTTTGCCTTTATTAACTTTTATTACATGAAATTTTCACTAGCGTTGTTATAAGATTTTTTTCTTAGAAAAAAGGGGAATAAAGGTGAGTACTTTAGGATTTAGGCTAGAGGCTTAACAATTGATGGTAATAAAGGTTCATGAGGGTAATTATATATTCATCACATGATTAATATGAATCTTAATAGCAGAAAATATAACACTGACCTCATACCTATATTACCGGATTAACACAAAAAAGATTTTTTTAATATCGGATGAAAACTATTTTGTAGTACTGGTTGAATATAAGAAACTGCTTTCTATTACCATATCAACACATGATACTGCTTTCCAGTACCGGATGAACACAATGATTGTTTCTTCAATGCTGGATGAAATTTTAATAAGATACCTAGATGCATAATCTTCAAATTGGAACCCTATAGGCTTCTCTTTGTAGCTTAGCATGTTCCGAGGGTCAAGTTGGAGTAGGTGCTAACAATTACTGATGCTGCATGTGAATTTGTTTTGCTGGAAAAACTACAAACAACACACTGGTACAGGAACTTTGAAATTGTAGTGGAAGTGTCAGAAAATGAGGCAAAGTAAGGGTGTGAGTCCTAAATGATATGGAAGAGCCGGAGTTGATGAGTGCCAATCTAATACGTTGAAGGAAGCTGAAAAGAATAAAATGAAGATGTTGAAACTGGTCCCAACAATCACTCCTAAATGCCTAAGGTTTTACATGTTCGTATTCAAGCACGGTGAGGTACTAAAGAAGTGAGGAGGGTTGCTGAGGTAACTCAGTACAAAGGACCCCAAGAAAACAAAACAATGGAGCTAATGGGATGATACTAAACAAAAATAGTTCATCTCAAATTTATTAAAATGATGCTAAATTAACATAAAGCATAAAAGAAATTTTAAATCACTCATTACATAAGATTTCATTAAACTTTAACAATTTTATGATAAAAATGGAAACCTTTTATAAATTTAAGGGGCTCTCCTTCCTTGTAGGTAGGAGGAATTTTATGATCACGACGAATGATGAACCAATGAAAAATTAGTTATTACTAACCTAATCCCAAAGTCTTATAGCCATCCACGTATTACAGATAATCTTTGCAATTGAGTTTTATTAGTTCTTTGTGATCATAGGTCCCACTTCGAAGACAATTGAATCTTAGATATAGCAGGAAAAAATAATGATATAGGGCTCAAGGTTACCTTAAGGCCATTCTTCAACAACAAATTTATGGAGTTGGCTTTTACCCTTGACTTCATCCACACATGCTTCCTTTTTATTTTAGCATCGTAGAGTAACCACCATACATGTAGACAAAAGCCTTGGTTTGGTTGACACTTCTTTAGGAAGAATTCCCCATTGCCCATGAGCGTCCATAGCCCTGATGGGTTTGCCTAGTGGTATCAAAAGTTAGTACCCACTACCGTCAGGCATCCATAGCCTTGATGGGTTAAACTATTAAACCTATTTTACACCGAAGGCTCTAGTCCCATGTTTCCTACCATTTTAGTTTTAGCTTATGAACATTTGTTTTGCAATTGGTAGATGGGGGAGTGGCTTCAGAAAGCCCCTTAAAGGCATATGATGATACCTTTTAGATTGACTTAGATTACCTTCATAATGCCTTAGACGCATAAGGTACTTATAGGTACTCAAAGGACATAGCATGAATGAGCCATTTTAAATGTGAAATGGATGAGGCTAACCAAAGAATAACCAAAAGACACCTAAAGTCCTACTAATCATAGTTTTCATGTATGATTTCACTTTTAAAGTAGTGTTCCACTATGAAAAAAGACATCATTAACCCTCTTGCAAGGCTTAATAAAGATGCTCAAAGATCATGCTTTGGTGTTATAGTTATAGTATTCAAGTTTCTTTTTCATTGGTATCATTGTATGGACCTCTTAACTTTGTTTTAATCCCCTTTGTATACATTGGTAACTATATTTTGAGCGACTGTTAATTATAAATCTATATGAATAAGAAAAATGAAATTCAAAAACATAAATAAAAACAATGAAAAGTTTGGACTTATCCTTCAATTCAAATTTTATAAAAATGATTGCTTATATCATCTTTGTGAAAAAATGGTCTTAAAACAGATAAATCACGAATGCATCCTTTTTAATAACTTAAGGAAAAAGGAAATATGTCATCATATACTCCCCTAAGTGTTCCATTCAATTGATGAAGATGTCTTTTCCACTTTTAAGAACATTCTTCCAGTATTTAAGCATCCCAAATGAACAATATCCTCAAATATTTCTTTTTTCTTGCAAAATAGAAAATTGGTACCTGAATCCTCGATACTTGGTTAGATGAAACATGGTACTAAACAATTGGAATGTAATACTAGATGATGTTGCTACACAATCATTTCCAACTTTACCTACAATTCCAAACATAATGGTCATAGCTTGCTTTATTAAAAAGAAAACTACAAACAAATCTAACTAAAAATAAATAATAAGTGGGAAAGCAAAGTAATAGTTGAACCATGTTGTAGTTGGAAATAAGACTGTGTGGCAATCTTCATTAAAACACTATGTAGCTGAAAGAGACCCCAATGAAAATATGCAATTGGAACACAGATCTCCCATTTTCAACTAATTACTTTTTAGCTGTTAACTTCCCTACTTATTGAGAATAAATGAGAAAGATGTCGCAGCATATGTTATAACTATACTAACTACTATATGCAACATTTATATATTATCCTATTCTACTTGAGAAAAAAAAAACCCCTCTCTTCAAGTATAGGAATATTTCCAATGTAACCATGTGCCTAACAAATATAAAAATGCATTCATACTCAAGTTTATAATATAATCTTCAATGCCTACCCGAGTATGAAGAACCAGTTGTTTTAACCATGATGTCAAGAAGTAAGGAAGAATGAAGGAGTGGTATGGCCTTACAATTGCTTGAAACCAACTTTCAACAAAATCAAAATGCTTTTGGTTTACCTCCTTATTTGGCTCATTTAGCATATCCTCCTTTATTGTGCCATGTAGATCTTCTAACATTAGATGATTATCCTCTTCTGTGCTTAGAGGATATGTAGATAGGCATGTCAAAAAAATTTCAATCTCAGGTTCTAGTGGTTGCTCTCCATTGGATGTGGTCCATGATTCTTTAGTTTCTTCGACAATATTGCAAGGGTGGATACCTTCCTGTGATTCATAGATTTGTTGTTCTTTTATCACTTCCCGAGAGGCAGATAAATTCTTGATTGCCGTCAAGATTTGTTCTTCTCGAGAAGTAGATATCCCAACTGCTACTATAATTTGAGATATTTCTTCCAAACTATTGATCATTCTTGAACACTACTTTTTTGGTTGATAATCCCTGTCATTCACATGGATTAGTGAACAAAGTTCTTATTAAAAATCCTAAATAAATAAGAAGAAAACAAATGCAAACAAACCAATCATGTAATTGAAGCGCCACCGTGCTTCTAGGATCATGTTGTCACCAAGTTATCTGTTCACACAAGTTAGGCTTCTCTTCTTTCCATGGATAAATATAAAGGAAAACACACTTGTAAAGAAAAATAAATAAAAATTAAGCTTTAGATCCTACCTTTAATTCTATGCATATGAAAAAAAACTAGAGAATCAATTAGAGACAACCAGACTTTGGAGCAACCCCACCATAGTGGATGTGTGGCTCTTCACTCACGTCTTACCATCTTCTCTCCGCCTTTAGGTCGTCCCCAATATCACTCAAAAATCTTAAAAAAAAAAATCATTACCTATTACCATTTACAGCTCCCGGACATCAATGCCAAAAATGTTGGGGAAATTATATGAATGATATATCGCCACAAATTAAATTATCAAATAGGGAGTCATAGTCAATAGAGATGATGCACTATATGTGCCGGTAACAGATAAGTTCCTTTGTTTGATGAGTATAGCTTAGATAAGAAACATTCAAAACCAATACTCCATTCTAATATTTTCAATCTATCCTCCTCACACAACTTAAAGATCCAAAAGAAAAACTCATAAATAAAATCTTAACAAGCATGTGACCTAAAGGTTCTTGCTCAAGTAATAAGTTTGTCCATTTTCAGGCTCATGAAACAGAAAGATGGATCTAACTCTATTTTCCTGTAGCAGCTGATCTCAATCACTACACTAGAATCAATTCACTGCATTCAAGGATTAAACAAAGCAACCATGACTAGTCCTGAAAGAAACTTTGTATTCTAGTACATGAAATGTATGACAATAGTCTTCAATAACAACACATGTAGGTGAATGGTGAGATCTATGATCTTAGCTTCCATGTTCTTCAAAATAGAAATCAAAAATTAAATGTGCAGCCTAAGAAATAAAGTTTGCATTCATAAAACTAATGAACTATCACTTAGAAATTACTTACATGAAACAAGACTGCAATCACATCAAATACTTAACACTACATAAACAAACTAGATGCATAATAACTATAATAAGAACTTGCCTTGATGGATTTGGTGGGCCCTTGCTGACCTATAAAGGAAAGCTTGAAGAACTTACAGAACTAAGAAATTAATTTACATAAGGAACTTATCAATCACTGCTCATATCATTAATTCAAAGAGAAAGATTACAAAACTTAATGGTTCAATCACATCTTCAGCATAACACTGTTGGAAATCTGGATACTTATCTAACTCTCCAACTTTATCTAACTCTCTCTTCATGTCTATGTCTAACTGGCTATCATCTACCAGCCTTCTCTTATATATAAATGGTGTTACATCAAGGTTTAATAGAATAGTAACAAATCACTACAAAATGTTACAGTTTAGCTCATTTTACATACTCGACATCATCCTCATAACACACAGTGCATGAGGAGGAAGCATATCTCTTTTGCTGTAACAAGATGATGCCTTTGTTCAACAATTTCCTTAACCTCATTGAAGACAGTTCGCTCAACCATCAAACCTAGAAAGTAGGATCTAGTACCGGAATAATACAGTCAATGCAGGTGGTACCAGAATAACACAGTTAATGTAGGTGGTACCAGATTAACATAGGCGTTGGATCATAGGTACTGGGTGAACACAGGTGTCAGATTGTTGCTGTTGGTGCTAGATCATTGTGGTTGGTGCTAGATGAGTGCAGGTGATGGGCCACTACTATTGGTGGCAAATGAACATAGGTACACGAGTAAGTAAGAACACGGGTAACTGTTGTCGAGTAGCTGATAGGCAAACACATGGGTACCAGACGAGAACACAAGTACCAAATTGATAAAGCTGGTACTGGATAAGTAGGAGTGTCAGTACTGGACCGATAATGTTGGTACAAGATGAGTAGTAACATGGTCTAAGCATATATGTGAGCCAATCCAATTAATTAGAGAGTATAAAGAATCAATAATTTTGTTTCTACTACAAGAAAACATAAAAATCACGCTTTGAAATATAAATTACCTCATAGATACATAAGGAGGCTAAAAGGTATATTCTGGAAGAAGATAGGCAAGTAGTACATAGGTTTGAGGTGAAATTGGTAAAAAACAATATAGGACAATATAAGGTATTATAGGCATAAAAAAGGAGACCCAACAACAGGCAAGACAACGGGATGGAAAGTACGTAGAGATCATGCACATGTTACAACATAGTAAAGGTATAGGTGCATGCACATGTGCACGTACAAGTACAGGTGCAAGTACAGATACAGGTGATCAAGATGCAGCCTATCGTCTCACAATAGATGGTTTGGTGAGATTCAGGGACATGATCTATGTGCTGAATTGCAGTGAGCTCAAGAAGCTTATCTTGAGGGAGTTTCACATCAATCCATACTTGGGTCACCCAGGATATCAAAAGACATTGATGGCAGTGAAGAAGTTCTACTAGTGGCCGAATCTGAAGGAGAAAGTGGTAGAGTTCATGGCTAGATGCTTATATTATCAGTAGGTAAATGCATATTGTAAGCATCCAGGTGGTTTACTACAACCTATTATGACTATGAAATGGAAATGGGAGGTCATTTCCATGGATTTCATTACAGGTCTTCTGAGGACAGTGAGACAACATGATTCTATTATGGTCGTGGTCGACAGGTTGAGCAAGGTAGCTATCTTCATTCCAGTGAAGACTACATATTCAGCCAGTGAGGTAGCACAAGTGTTCATCAAAGAGATAGTGAGATAACATTGTGTTCCAAAGAAGATTGTGTTAGATAGGGATGCAAAGTTCACTTCCACGTTCTGGAAGGAGCTATTTTTTAGGTTTATGTATAGAGTTGGCCTTGTTGAGCCCTAAAACTACCTCTCTTCTACATACTTTCCTAGACCTTTTTCCCCTCACTAGTGCCTCATAAGCTATCAAAGATCATTACATATTGATTCTAAGAGTGAATTTAAGTGGTTTTCTAACTATATTTTTGTGTTTGCTATTTGACTTAGATTTTTCTCATCAGCTGTGGAATGCAGCTGTTTTTATTGATCTATAGGTTACATGTATCGGTGAGTGAAACGAGGCACGTGAGCAGTTCAGGAATGATCTGGACATGGACCAGGTCCTATCTGTTCAGTCAAATTCGTAAAGGAAAGCATTGGTCAAATGACGGTCAAACAAGGAGTCCTACAACAAACAGGTCTCTGTTTTCAGTACGTGAAAGGTCCCAGACCGTTCCTAGATCCGGGGATCCCCTTTGACAACTGTAGACCATCTCCACAATGCAAATCCAACATCCACCTTTTGTAGATTGAATGATCATGGCAACCAAGGCGCTAAGCTCACGGGTTCTGTCTTTTTACGTGCCCTCTACTGAAGGTTTCTCATAGAAAAATAGTTATGTAATTTCCTCTATAAATAATGCGTTTGCAAATGCACGTAGCTAGTCTTGATATAGTCTTGTTGTTAGTTTTATGTTGTTGTTGTAGCATTAGTACTACTGTTGTAACGAGAGAATACTTCCTCTATTTTGCAATATAAAGACTCTGTTTCTTATGACTGTTTGAGCATAATTTTGGATTTACAGCGTATTAACCAAGGCCGTGCAGAGGGCCCCTGCTGGCTGAGGTTTTGTTTTTCTTTATTTTTGTAAAGTCTTCATGTATCTTTTTCTTATTTCCATTGTAAATATTTCGTAGCTTGTTCACCTGTATATATTTCATAATTCATTTATGGTGTTAATGTTTCATTCCTGTACATGATTTTCCAGCACTGTATTTGCTAACACTGATCAGTGTGTTTCAGGATATGTTATGCTTGAGCGTTTTCATATAATTTTTGCATCAAATAGTGACATGAGATTGGCCTCTCTGCTGACTTTGTTTTTTTTAGCTTTTCAATTTCAGTTATGCTTTGATTTCAGTCTTATTTATTTGCTGTTGTTAGCTAGTTTAGATATCAAATTTTGCATGTCATTTGACGTTATCTCGAGAGCCATGGCTTAACCCCAAAAAGCTACTTGGTGAGCTATCGGATTATGAGTGAAGTGATTTGATTTTACTTTCGTTTCTGCAATTAGATATCAGGTTCTTCATGTCATTTGATGTTATCTCCAGAGCCATGGCTTAACCCCGAAAAGCTACTTGGCGAGCTATCGGATTATGAGTGAAGTGATTTGATTTTACTTTCGTTTCTGCAATGAGATATCAGGTTCTTCATGTTATTTGACGTTATCTCCAGAGCCATGGCTTAACCCTAAAAAGATACTTGGCGAGCTATCGGATTATAAGTGAAGTGACTTGATTTTACTTTCATTTGCAAGTAGGTAATTTAGATATCAATTCTTCATGTTATTTGGCGTTATCTCCAGAGCCATGGCTTAACCCCGAAAAGCTACTTGGCAAGCTATTGGATTATAAGTGAAGCCAATTGATCTTACTTTCATTAGTCTACAATTTTTGGTTTGTTTGAGTGCAATAGATTAACTTTTATTTCTGTATTTAGATGAGCAGTAGAGACAGTGATTTCATGATCAATATTTCATCATTTGTTTGATTTGAATAGTTGCACATTTACATTCATGTTCAAGTACTAATTTTATCACTAGTATGTTTTTAGATCCTTTGAAGTGTTAAGCTCTGGAAGTTATCATAAGGGACATAAAACCTTGTCTTAAATCTATATCCATACTTGCCTTCTAAAGTATTCTTAAAACTTAGGAATAGGATTTCCATTTGCATTAGGAGACAAACAAAGACAAAACCCCAAAACAAAATAAAATTGAAAACAATAAAAAGTAAGAAAGGGGTTGTCTTGCACATATAGTGCGCCACTTCATCAGTTTACGACTCCCGGATTGATAATTAATATAGCAATTTAGGACATATTAAATTGACTAAACATTTTTGGCACCGTTGTCGGGGAAGTGTAACTAGGTAGCTGATCTCTTATATAAAAAAAAGGGGGAAAAACTGATAACTTCTTGAAGTATGCTCTCCACTCGCACCTAGTGTGATCTGGAGGATCATAAAAGAGAGTTATTAGTTCAATAATTTCTTGATTATGCTCTCTTCTTGCACCTAGTGTGATCTAGAAGATCAAAAAGAGAATTATTAGCCCAACAAAAAAAATATAAAAAATGACATGCATAGAGCAAGAGATTCTAGGGGAAGGTTCATAGCTAGGGCCAAAAGTTCAATTTTCACAACTCCAGCTACTTCAAGGCATAGACAAGATACACCTCCATCCTAGACTCATACTCCCAGCCTTAGGATTCCTGGAATTCAAGGGGCAGCAACCGAATTAGAAGATTCTCCCACACTATCTACTAAATCTGATCTAGGAGAAGAACCTTTCTTCACTTCTACAGGGGAACATATTGTAATCGAAGAAGTAGAATCACCTGAAGAAGAAGGAAAGGGAGAAAATCTCTCTCGTTAGCCATTAATAGAAGAACTAGAAGACACCGAGGAAACTATCATGATAGAAGAGGTAGTAGATGGATTTGGAGGAGGCGATAGAGGTAGAGGAAGAGGAAATAATGGAGGTAACAATGGAGGAGGTAGAGGTAATAATGGGGGAAATAGGGAAGGAGATAACTCATTTGGATTCCCTATAGCCGATGAGTAAACCCATACAACAACGAAAAACATTTCACCATTTTTCCTCCCAAACTTCTATGGGTTGCGAAGTGAGGATCCTAAAACATTTCTATTTGAGTTTGAAGTCTTGTGCGAAATGTATGGCTATATGGAAGACTCTCAAAAACTCAAACTGTTTCCTTCAACACAGAAGGAGCTGCTTTGAAATGGTTCATGGGATTAGTCACTCAATCTATTAGAACTTGGAATGAAATGAAGCAAACATTTTTGGATAGATATCTGGATTATTGTATGCCCACTAATCATAAGGATGAGGTATTCAAAATGATGCAAAAAGAAGATGAGAACTTGGAGGATTTACTTGAAAGATTTCAATACAACTTAAAGAGAGCGAAAATGAGTAATTTAGATGAGAAAGCCATTAGAGATGAATGGATAGATATTTTAAACATGATGGGGAAGGGAGACATTTTTCAACTTCCACTTCGTGACATAGTAGAACTATGTGTCCATCTCTCAAGGGGAAAATCTAAAACTGGAAACGGGCCTAGAGATCCTTCTCTTATTAGAGAAAACAAATCTGCAACTTGATCAGTAAGTAGGGCAGAGATTGGCAATATGCTTGATGAGTTCAAAACTGATATTCTAGGGAGCCTTAGTGAACAACTAGACACCCTTGAAATTCAAAACAAGCAGAAAGCAGAAGCTGATGCCTTGGCCATATTTTGCCCAAAATGTAGAAAGAAACATGCTCTAAGGGAATTCCCCTTGGATGCAAAAGTTGTAGAGACATGTATGATTTTCTCAGAAAGTCATAAGACCAAGGATTGTCCTTCAATTCCTGGGCTCAAAGCTGTCTTTCAAGAAGATCCAAATTCATTAGAATCCCTTTGTTTTGTTTCAAGAAGACCTTGGCAAGGGCAACAAAATCAAGGATTTAATAATCCTATGAATTTTCTGCTCCCGCCAAATTGGAATTCTTGGCAACAACCTTGGCCCCAACCTCAAAATCCATACCAATCATGGGCACAAGGGGTGCAAAATCCTTATGGGAGATTTGCTCAATTTTATCAATATCCTCCATCTTTTCAAAATCAACAACAAAATCCACAACAAAATCCACAACTTCCAAATCAAAACCCACAACTTTCATTGCCATTTCCACAACATCAACTTTCTCAACAAAATCCAAATTCTCAACTCTTGCTTCCATTTCAACAAAAGACAAATCAACTACCAACCCAGCCATTACCAAATCCCAGCAACAAAAATCCTCAGAATGCTTACATGGTATAAGGACGACAATTTCTTACCTATATGATTGTTCCTCTTAATGATTTTCAACTCAATCCGGTAGAGTTTTAGAAAAGGAAAAACCTTCTATAGATGTTCAAGAGCAAGATGCCTCTGAGGAGGATTCTCTTAAAGTCAATAAAGGTTCTGAGGAAGCATCCCTTCAAAACCCAATCACTCAAAAAGAAAAACAAAAAGAGTCAACCCCCACAACTCCTATAGTTGAGCAACCTACATCTTCAGCCACGCCTCCTTTCCCTAAAAGATTACAGATTGACAAAGGGGTGGAAAAAAAAATCTTGTTGCCTGACTATGATTTTCTAGATGAATTAAAGAATGTTTATATCAAGATTCCCTTGCTACAAGCCATTAGAGAAATTCCTATTCTAACAAAAACAATAAAGGAGTTGAGTTTCAAAAGACCAGGTAGGAAACTAAGAGATACAAAAAGAATCCACTTGGTAGGAAAAATTGCAGATATCATGATGGGAAAGATTACCATGCAGAATATGTGGATCCAGGTAGTCCAATTGTCAAGACACACATAAATGGGATAGAAATTCCAAATACTTTGATTGACTTAGGGGCTGCTATAAACATTATGAGTAAGAGAGACTATGGAAACAACTTATTTCGTATATTCCATTTTACAAACAACACCTTAACTGCAACTTCAAATAGATCAAATAATCAAACCAAATGGTGTGTTTAGAAAGATATTTCAGTCTCCTTAGATTCTTGGGAATAATCCAGTAAGATTCATGATTTGGACTTCTCAGAGAATTCTAGGAGGGCACCCACTCATCTAAGTTAAGAACTTGATAGCCATACAGATGATGCTTTCCATTAGTTGTAAGATCTGGGGATATGTACATTCTGATGGTAATTCAACAAAGAAATTTCAATTTGGTATCCTCCAAACAAAAGCAATTACAGAAGTAGGAGATAATGAATGGGTCAATGATGAAGATATTATACAACCTGTCTTTACTATCTCTGAAGTTAGTGAAGATAGTCAAATTTTGAACACATTAGAAAATTTTGAAGCATCTTCAGAATATGACCACACACATTTTCAGTTAGATTCTGATATTGAATATTTGTCATCAAGGAAAATGTATCTTTACTCTATGGAAGATTTTTGTAGTTCTACAGTTGAAATGTTTCTTGGTAAAGCATTGAATACCAACAAAAAATTGGAAAAGTTACAACAAGAAGAGCTAACCAGAATCTTGCAAAAACTTTCTGCTGCATTTGCGTGGGAGTATACTGATATGAAAGGTATTGACCCTAAGACCTGCATCCATTATATCTATATCGAGGAAAACAGTAGACCAATCAGACAACCTCAGAGAAGGATGAATCCAAATCTTAGGGAGATTGTGAAAGAAAATCTCCAAAAACTACTCAATGTAAACTTCATTTACCCAATTTCAGATAGTCGATGGGTTTCTCCCTTGGTTATAGCACCCAGAAAGAATGTTAAATGGAGGGTGTGCATCGATTACAGGGAATTGAATAAAGCAACTTTGAAGGATCACTTTCCTTTGCCCTTTATCGATAAAGTATTAGATACATTAGCAGGCAAAAAGTACTTTTCATTTCTGGATGGTTTTAGTGGTTATAATCAAATTCAGGTAGCACCTGAGGATCAAGATAAGACCAAATTTACCTGTCCATGGGGAACTTTTGCTTATCGAGTGCTTCCTTTTGGATTATGTAATGCACCCGCAACATTCCAAAGAGCAGTGCTAGGAATTTTTTCTGATCTAATCCATGATTGTGTAGATATATATATATGGCTAATTTTACAATTTATAGTAATTCATTTGAAGAGGCATTAGAAAATTTTGAAAAAGTCCTTATAAGATGTAAAGAAACAAACCTTTCATTAAGCCATGAAAAATACTTTATGATGTTTACTGAAGGTATTGTTTTAGGACATCATATTTCAGGGGATGGGATTAAAATTGATAGATCAAAAGTTGAAGTCATCTCCAAGTTACCTATTCCAAATTGTCAAAAAGATGTCAAAAGTTTTCTGGGATTTATTGGATATTATAGAAGATTTATAGAAAACTTCACCAAAATAGCATCTCCACTCTTTAAACTACTTACAAAAGACTATGAATTCAAATGGAGTCTTGATTGCCAATCAACATTTGAAGCTATGAAAACAAGAATATCTGAAGCACCTATCTTGAGAAGACCAAATTAGAAACTTCCTTTCCATATTTCTACAGATGCTTTAGATACAGCTCTAGGGGCTGTGTTGGGACAAAAAGATTAAGTTCCTTATGCCATTTACTATACCAGTAAAAATTTAAATCCCACTAAGTTGAATTACATTGTGACTGAAAAAGAGTTCTTAGTTGTTGTTCATGCAATCAATAAGTTCAGACATTATATAACAGGCTATGAAACTTTTATTCATACTGATCATTCTGCAATTAGATATCTAATGAACAAACCCATTACTAATAGCAGAGTTACAAGGTGGCTCCTACTTCTACAAGAATTCAATATTACTGTGTTAGATAGACTAGGGAAACAAAACACAGTAGCCGATTTCTTGTCTAGGATTCAAAATACTAAAGAAGATTCTCCTGTAGAGAACAAGTTTCCTAATGAATATTTATTTGCAATAACTACTAAGACTCCTTGGTATGTAGATATAGCTAACTATATGGTTATAGGGAAACTACCTCCATATTTATTTCCTAGTGAAAGAAGAAAGATTATTCAGGAGAGTTCAAAATATTCATGGATTTCTAACGAATAGTTTAAAACAGGGCCAAATCTTGTGATCAAAAGATGTGTCAGGGAAGATGAAATGCCTGATATTCTCAAATCATGTCATGATGAATCGTGCGGTGGACACTTTGTTGACAAAATGACAACCTATAAAATCCTTTCTTTAGGATATTATTGGTCGTCCCTCTTCAAATATGCAAAACAATATGTCAAAAGGTGTGACAACTGCCAAAGAGTAGGGAAACCTACCCTCTCAAATGAGATGCCATTACAACCACAGGTACTCATTGAACCCTTTGAAAAATGGGCTTTAGACTTTATTGGACCTATTATACCACCATCTAAACAGAAAAAATATATATTGGTATGTACTGATTATGTCACTAAATGGGTAGAAGCCAAAGCATTATTTTCGGCTACTAAGCATTTAGTTGTTAGTTTTCTTTATGAGGATATTTTTACTTACTTTGGTGTTCCAAGAGAAATTGTGACAGATCAGGGAGGTTAATTCACATCCAAACTGGTGGAGAAGCTGATGGAAGAGTACAAGGTCAAGCACAGAAAATCTACTCCTTACCATCCACAAGCAAATGGTCAAATAGAGTCCACAAACAAATTTATTGAAGGCATCATTACCAAGACTATTCGTCTACACAGAAGAGATTGGGCAGAAAGGATTCCTGAAGCCTTATGGACCTACAAAACTACATGGAGGAACACAACGGGACATTCTCCCTATGAACTTGTTTATGGGAAAGAAGTTCTGCTCCCCATTAAGTTCCAAGTTAGGACCTTCAAGATGGTAGTTCAATTGGGAATGGATCTATCAGAAGCTCAAAAACATAGAATTGAGCAGTTGAATGAACTAGATGAGATCAGACAAGAAGCAATCCTAAGAACCGATCTAGTTCAATATCAAAGAGCTAAGTGGCATGACAAATACATCAAGAAGAAAAAGTTTCAAGAAGGAGATTGGGAATTTCTACTTGATTCCAAGTTCAAATATTTCAAAGGTAAATTTCAGACTCATTGGCTTGGGCCATATGAGATTGACAAAGTTTTTAGTAATGGAACGGTAAGAATCAAAACCGTTGATGAGTATCAAACTCCTCTCATTGTAAATGGTCATAGATTGAAGATCTATCATAAGCCACTCTCAAAGGAGGAATTTGTCAAAGTATTTCAAGATAATTCTGCAATAAGGCTAGTGAAGAAGAATCCTTCTTCTCCACCAACCTAGTCTTTGTTCTTTTCATTGTTTCTTAAATAAATAAATAAATAAATTGTATAAGCCTGAAAACCAATCACTGATTGGTAGACTTATATAGAAAATATAGGGCGAAAATCAAAAACTTCTGACGCCCTATGTTTTCCAAAACAAATCCCTCTCATTTCATACATAATTGTTCCATTTCATGTCATTTCATTTCACTTCATTTCATCCCATTCGCCATCACATTTTTCCAATAAAAGTCCTTTCATGTCCAGTTTTCATATATCATTCATTTAGTCATCATTCATTTCCATCCATCTCGATTCACTCCACCAAGTCATATGTTCACTGTGTCAGTTTCCGCAGCCGAATTCTGATTCTGCAGCTGAATACTAATTCCGCAGTTGATTGTTGATTCTGCAGCTAATACTCTGTTACCCTATAGTGACAGTCAGATGTTAGCCAAATAATGATGAAAATCAAATGCAGGTATGGAAGAGGAAGATATCTTGAAGATGTTAGCACCTAAAGCACTAACAAGAAGCATCCAATCAAAGGTCAGCAAACAGAAGTTGTAAGATTCTAAGGTATGAGCAAAATTAATTTCAAATAACATTTTAAAACACATAATCTGTGTAGTTGTAAAACCACCGACTCCATTATGTGTAATGATTCGAATTGATAGCTTCCATAACTCCTCCATGACCTTTTCATAACTCCACCATGAACTCTGCATCAATTTCCAACGGCCTCATGATCCGCTTTCAAATCTAACTCATACTTAATTGTATGTCTGCATTCCACCTGTTGAACCGGTTAATTATGAAGACATAATCTATTTGACCATGGCTCTCCTCTACCACACAAATCCACAGTGATTTTATGAATGCAGCCTTTTAATTCAAAATTATTCTAGACTCACTCTGTCTCCATACTCTTCCATTGAGTTTACATTTGTCAGTTTTGGCCTATTTATACAAACCTCCGCTCCGTGAACTCATTTTCATTACATACTCTATATTATTTCCATTTTTGTAACTGCTAATCCTCCTCCATCTTCCGCTCACACAACCATTCCACCTCTGTCAATCCATCACTTACAGTCCATCACTTATAGAGGTATTCTCAAAGTAGGAGGAAGGAATGGGCCTTCTGGTAAGGCACTGTGGCTACAATTTATCCAGAAATTTAGAGGTCACAATAAAGAAGTCATGAAGACATTTACAAGGTCTTTTAATGGCGTGGAAGTTGAGGTTGGAGATCTCAAATTTTCAATCACAGAGGCATCCATTGCAGCAGCAACGGAGCTCCCACAGGAGGGAGACAGTGGTTCAAAAACAAAGAATTTGATGAGAGGGCCTGGAGGTATATTTTGCATAACCCAGGTATGGATATAACCATTTTCCAACGTGGAATCCATGTTTATGCTCTAGAGGAAAAGTGGACTAGTTTATTATTAATAATTCAGAAGTTTATTACGTGTGAAGGAAGGTTTGGGTCCATGTACATGTACCACATCAGGTTACTAATGAATTTTCTAGAAAATCAAACCGTCAATTTTCCTTATTTCCTGTTGAGTAGCCTGAAAAAGATGTCCACAACTGTACAAAAGAATCTGGAAGACGTAGAGCCTCACCTTTACCATCACGACCTTGTTAAAATTCTGATTGAAAAACAATTGAAGGAAATAAAGGACACTTGGGAACAGTTCTTGATTAGAAACTTCTTTCAGGACCCACCTGAAACACCTGAAGGTAGCTTAGCAAGGAAAAGTAGGAGAAGAAAAACAAGTGTGAACATTCAGGATACTCCTACTAGAATAGCTAAAGAAACTAGTAAGGAATAAAATCTGTCGAAAACTTTGACTAAGGTTAGGAAGCAAGTGAAACTAAAGGGGAAAATAAATTTTGAAGCTGTCTATCAAACCCCAGAACCTTCCTCAGAAGAGGATCAGATACTTTTTGAAAGACTAATCCACGTTAAAGAACAATCAGCTAAAGCAAAGGAAAAAGGGAAAGAAAAACAGAGTGTAGAGAAAGGAGACACCAGCTCACATAATCTAAGGAGGAGCTCCAAACTTAAAGCTAAATTGAAGAAAGTGCAAACTAAAGGGGCCCACTTCATAGACTTAGGAGGGGAAGCACTAGAACAGTCACTAGAAATCCCTTCTGACCATAGCCCACAACATTCTCCTTTTTATCAACCAGATTTTGAGATCAGTCCTTCTCAACCAGATTTTGAGATCAGTCCAAGAAAGGCTACACCTGAAATAGATCCAACTCAGCAAGAAATGTATGATTTTATTGAATCATTGGAGAAAACTGCAATAGACCAAGGCACTTCATCTACTCATCCTAATACAACACAGGGAGTTTTAATCCAATCACTAAAATAGGAATTTTTTGAACTAGAAGTCCTGAATAGACATATAAAAAGGGAAAATGAAACATTGAAAAAATAGAGCAGGTTGGATAAAATTATCCATGACAACACCATGTTGCATCTTGGGTTGTGGAAGAAGAAAAATAGGAAATTGAAGAAAAGGAGCATGAGGTTTTGCAGAGCCCTTATCAACCTCAAATACAGGTGCCTAATGAGGAAGCCCAAGATGACAGTGATACCAAGGAAGAATAAAAGAAGCCTAGATGTAAGCAGAGGTCTCAGAACAAATGAATTGAAGGGAGGATGGTCACAGTTTTGGTTGCATGAGGACATGCAACACCTTCATAGTGGGGGTATGTTGAGCCCTAAAACTACCTCTCTTCTACATACTTTCCTAGACCTTTTTCCCACACCAACGCCTCATAAGCCATCAAAGATCATTACATATTGATTCTAGGAGTGCATTTAAATGGTTTTCTAACTATATTTTTGTGTTTTCTATTTGACTTAGATTTTGCTCATCAGCTGTGAAATGCAGCCACTTTTCGCAGCTGACTCGTCGCAACTATTTTTATTGATCTATAGGTTACAGGTGTTGGCAAGTAAAATGAGGCACGTGGGCGGTTCAGGAATAATATGGACATGGAAAAGGTCCTATCTGTTCAGTTGAATTCATAAAGGAAAGCCTTGGTCAAAGGACGGTCAAACAACGAGTCCTACAGCAAAAAGGTCTCTCTTTTCAGCACATGAAAGGTCTGAGACCGTTCCTAGATCCGTTGATCCCTCTTGACAGCTGCAGACCGTCTCCATGATGCAAATCCAACATCCACCTTTTGTAGATTGAATAATCATGGAAACCAAGATGCTAAGCTCACGGGTTCTGTCTTTTTACGTGTCCTCTGCTGAAGACTCCTCACGGAGAAACAGTTATACAATTTCCTCTATAAATAACGTGTTTGCAAATGCAAATAGTTAGTCTTGATGTTAGTTTTTATGCTATTGTTGTAGCATTAGTCCTGCGGTTGTAACGAGAAGACATTTCCTCTGTTTTGCAATATAAAGACTCTGTTTCTTATGACTGTTTGAGCGTAATTTTGGGTTGACAGCATATTAACCAAAGGCCGTGCAGAGGGCCCCTGCTGGCTGAGATTTTGCTTTTCATTTCTGTAAAGTTGTCATGCATCGTTTTCTTATTTCCATTGTATATATTTCATAGCTTGTTTAACTGTATACGTTTCATAATTCATTTATGGTGTTAATGTTTCATTCCTGTACATGATTTTCCAGCATTGCATACTTTTTCTAACACTGATCAGTGTGTTTTAGGATAGATCATGCTCGAGCTTTTTCATATAATTTTTGCATCAAATAGTGACATGAGATTGGCCTCTCTGCTGACTTTGTTTTTAAGCTTTTCAATTTTAGTTATGCTTTGATTTTAGTCTTATTTATTTGTTGTTGTTAGCTAGTTTAGATATCAAATTCTTCATGTTATTTGACGTTATCTCCGGAGCCATGGCTTAACCCCGAAAAGCTACTTGGCGAGCTATCGGATTATAAGTGAAGTGATTTGATTTTACTTTCATCCTGCAAGTAGGTAGTTTAGATATCAATTTCTTCATGTTATTTGACGTTATCTCCGGAGCCATGGATTAACCCCAAAAAGCTACTTGGCGAGCTATCAGATTATAAGTGAAGTGACTTGATTTTACTTTCATTAATCTGCAAGTAGATAATTCAAATATCAATTCTTCATGTTATTTGACGTTATCTCCGGAGCCATGGCTTAACCCCGAAAGGCTACTTGGCGAGCTATCGGATTATAAGTGAAGTAAATTGATCTTACTTTCATTAGTCTGCAATTTTTGGTTTGTTTGAGTGAAATAGTTTAGATTTTATTTTTGTATTTAGATGGGCAGCAGAGACAGTGATTTCATGATCAATATTTCATTGTTTGTTTGATTTAAATAGCTGCACATTTACATTGCTGTTCAAGTACTAATTTTATCACTAGCATGTTTTGAGATCTTTTGAAGTGCTAAGTTTTGGAAGTTATCATAAGGGACATAAAACCTTGTCTTAAATCTATATCCATACTTGCCCTCTAAAGTATTCTTAAAACTTAGGAATAGGATTTCCATTTGCATTAAGAGATAAACAAAGACAAAACCCCAAAACAAAATAAAATTGAAAATAATAAAAAGTAATAAAGAGGTTGCCTTGCACATATAGTGCGCCACACTTCATCAGTTTACGACTCCCGGATTGATCATTAATGTAGCAATTTAGGACATACTAAATTGACTAAACACCGAACAACAAGAAAGGTTGTGTACAGCCGAGATGTGGTGTTCAGAGAGGTGAAAGATGTTATTAAACATGAAGTGCAACCAAAGGAACCTGAGAAGATAGAGTTTGCACTAAAGGAGGAAGAATCAAAATCTACAGCAGATGAGGAATCAGAAGATGAAGAGCCACAAACTCTGGGTTTAAGAAGATCAGTTCGAGAAAGAAGGCAACCAAAAAGGTATAGTCCATTTGCTTTCTGTTCAAATTTTTCTTTATCTATTACTAATGATGATCCCAGGACTGTGAAGGAAGCAGTAGATTTAGAGGATGGAAAACTCTGGAAAGAGGCCATGGTTGATGAAATGGCATCTTTGCACAAAAATGAGGCTTGGGATCTGGTGGAGTTGCTGGTTGGAAGGAAACCCATTGGCAGTAAATGGGTGTTCAAGAAGAAGACAAATGCAGAAGGAAAGGTGGAGAAATACAAATCTCGGTTGGTAGAAAAAGGTTATTCCTAGGTGTCGGGAATTGATTTTGGTGATGTTTTTCCCCTGTTGCCAAGGTAACTTCTATTAGGTTACTTTTATCTATTGTTTTTGCTTTTGATTTTGAGGTAGAACAGATGGATGTGAAGACAACATTTGTTCACGGGGATTTGGAAGAGGAGATCTACATGAAGCAACCTGAAGACTTTGCAGTGAAGGGTAAGAAATAACTAGTATGCAAGTTAAAAAAAGTCTCTTTATGGGTTAAAACGGTCACCAAGGATGTGGTATCAGAAATTTGATACATTTATACGTGGACTTGGCTTCACCAGAAGCAAAGAAGGTCATTGTGTGTATTTTAAATTAATTGCTAATTGTGTTATTTATTTGGTCTTGTATGTGGATGATATGTTGCTGGTTGGAAATGACAAAGAAATAATCCAGGATTTGAAGACCCAATTGTTTTCCAAATTCGACATGAAAGATCTTGGTGCTGCAAACTATATTTTGGGCATGGAAAATAAAAGAGATCGGGCAAAGAGGAAGCTTTGGTTAAACCAAATGAAGTATGTGGAGACAATAGTGAAAAGGTTTAATATGTAGGATATAAACCGGTGAAGGTTCCTATTCCTGTAGGTGTAAAGTTATCTACTAAACAGTGTCCCAGGACACAAGAAGAGGAAGAGGATATGTCCCGTGTTCCAAATGCAAGTGCAGTCGGTAGCCTGATTTGTGCAATGATTTGTACTAGACCAGGCATTGCACATGTAGTGGGAGTATTGAGCAGGTTTATGTCAAAACCAGGGAAGGAGCACTAGACAACAGTGAAGCGAGTTTTTAGGTATTTGCGTGGCACCAGCGATTATGGTTTGTGCTATCAAGGAAGACCAGGATTAGATAAATCGTTAGATATTCATGGATTTTCTGATGTAGATTGGGCTAGAGATCTGGATCAGAGAAGATCTACAAGTGAGTATGTGTTTAACCTATTTGGAGGTGCAGTCAATTGGATGAGTAACAAACAATCTGTAGTGGCACTATCAACTACAGAGGCAGAATACATGACAACCACTCATGCAAGCAAGGAAGCAGTTTGGTTACAGAGATTGTGTTCCAGTATGGGTTAATACAGGGAACTATAAGGATAGACTGTGACAGCCAAAGTGCAATTTTCTTGGCAAAGAATCTTGCTTACCGTTCAAAGACAAAGCACATTGATGTTCAGTATCACTTTGTGATGGATATGATAGAAGAAAAAAAGGTGTTGCTGGTAAAGGTGGTCACTTTGAAGAATACTACAGATGTATTGACAAAATTTGTGAGCTCTGAGGAGTTCTCTTGGTGTAGAGAAACAATGGGCGTTTCAGGGCTGAAAAAATGACTAATCTCTCTTGTGGCTCCCTGTGGAAAGAAAACAACAAGGGGGAGAATGTTGAGTTGTGTTAATTCTTTCCACGACTAACCTACGTAGAGAACCAAGGGGTTAGAGGGGGGGCGGAGCCCCCCCTTCATTCCGTCGATTACGCAGCGGGGGCGACAACACCTCTTGTCCGGGGGGTTTAAGGGGGCTAGTAGGCCCCCTCTATGGGGTCGCCCCGGGAAAATTTTTTTTGGACCCTATATTAGGTTGGGTGTACCTACCTATGGTTTTCGGTCCATGGTATTGGATGCTTTGGCATGTATAAATATGTATTGTAACATTGAAAGAAATAATGAAAAATCAAGCTGGTAGTCCCGGTTTTGGGATCCAGGGGAAAATATCTGTGTATATGTGTTTTATGTGTTATGTTCTCGCATTGTTTATTTTCTATGTTTTAGATCGTATGCAGGTAATTTCTGTATGGGTTTAAAACCTACACGTTAAACTAGTGGAGGAAGACGTTGTTCCTTTGAGTGAGTATTTCTTCAGTAGAGCAAGGAAAGCTATTATTAAAGGGAGCAAAATTAAAAGGAAAATGAAATAACCTCTCTCAAAGCAGATCATTATATGGGATGCATCCAATTTAAATCAAGAAGAATTTGTAGATCCAATTGGTTCATATGGCTATCCAAACAGATGGTTTGTCAATAATCTTAGAGATGTCATAATGAAACAATATGAAAAAATCAATTCTCTTGAAGACGAGTCACAACAATAGATAGTTCATACTGAAACTGAGCATCAATAACATATTCACCTTATTAAACAACAACATTAGGTCAATTTGGATATATTGAAAGATGATTGAAAAAAAAGTGCACAACTACAAGAGATATTTGCAAAGACAATTGCAGATTGACAATTGAAAAGGATAATAAAATCAATTAATTACTCATGTAGATTGGAGAATTACAGGAGAAACAATCAGGACTACAATTATTGAATAAGGAATACTTTAAATCGAATGAACAAGTAAAGGAGTCTCAAGAAGAATTTGACCAAGACTTAAGCTAGATTCAAAAATAGCATAAAACTCTTAATGAGTTCTACAATATAATCAAAGACACACTATTTGAATATAAAATTGAATAAGATGCATTTGAGAAATTAAAGAGTTGGCAAGTGAAACATATACTGGCTTCAGTTAGCAATATGATGATTTCACAAAAAAAAAAAACACATATTTTTTTATAACAAGTTGCACAACCTGAACTTTGCACATAACTTAATCACAAATTTAACCAAATACTGCTCAAATCTTTGGGATGGCGTTGTAGATATCATTATTGATTTCAACATGTCAAATGTATAGTTTCTTGGAGAGAAGTTTTTGAGTGAATCATGTATTATTGATTTACAAAAACAAAGGATATAATGATAGTTTAATACATGTTAGATATATGGGTGATGCGATCCATTAATCAATTCATTGTCAATCCAATGACATGTTCCAAAATGATCAACAATTTATTTTCAAAGTTACACCGTGGAGAAATTATTGTTATTGTTGGAAAATTTTACTGTTGTGAGATTAATGTGGATGAATCAACTCCAAAATAGTCTCAAATATCTTGAAGATTTTTTTTTTAACTGACAAGAATATTTGTATTATATAATTATATGCATGGTTCACAACAAATACATCAAGAATTATAGAGCTAATTTATCAAAATTTTCCATTTGTTTTCTCCTTTCCAATAGGAATACATGATTTTCCTAAGGAGAATATATCTCAGCAAAAAAAATTAGGGGTTTTGTAGGTGAATACCTTACAAAACTTCTTTAACAGAACATAAAATTTACAACACATAATTCTACTAGGGAATTTTTTTAATAGACTTCATTCGCCATAAGGGAATTATAGTAGACCTAATGAAGGACCTCTAAATTAGACATAAATTAAGGTCCATCTTACCATCATTCAACACATTAAACCTCTCTTTTTGCATTAGATAATGTATTTTTAACTTTAATATGATAATTAGGAAGGTTTATGGCTAATTGCATATTTGTGCCTAATATTATTTATTTTTGTGGAATACTGTGAAAATATTGGGCAGATTATGAAGATTTCGAGGAGGAGATAATTTAGGTACTAGATCCCTACTAAAGGAGAATAAATATTAAATAATAAATCAGGAAGATAATTTGAAATAATTTCACAGATTGTGGAGCTCCAATGATTGAGAAAATCTAGGAATGTGTTCCCTGCCATTTAATGCATATTCCTAGTATTGGGAACCAGATCAACTAATCAAGGGATTTTGGTGGTGAAAGATTCCTTCTTTCATGGGGAATGATTCTTAATAATTTTGTATAAGTACCAAGTCGGATTTGCCTCTAGGGGTTGATTTTTATTAGTCTTCTTATGGAGAGAACTTGTATTTTTGCAGCTCCAGTTCCATTTTCTGCAGGGATGTGATTGTATTGATGGAAATAATGAATATTGGTGTCATGTTCAACTTTTCGATACTGGTTTCCTCCATATGAATCTAATTTTCCTTGGTATTGGCCATCCTAGGAGCCTCATATCTCTTTTTTATCATTTACTTTTCTTTTTTTTCACTTCTTATTCACATGCATCTCTTGTTCTTGTTTTTTTTTCTATTTTTGCATTTAGTATTAATGATTTCTTGTTGTAGGATTGGGTTAAGTGGTTGAAGTAAGTTATTTTGTAGGATAAAAAAAATCAGTTAATCATTTTCATAGCTTTGGAAGGTCATAGTAATCATTGCGCTACTTGGATTAACTTGCTTATTCCCAAATCTAGATTTCTGGAAGTCCCTTGTGGCAAATAACAATAAATTTTAGCTATTTTTTGGATCATGATAACGAGATTCAATCAAGTTGATTCCAATTTCATTGGATCAAAAAAACATTCTAGTTAATAAAAAAATTGTCCCATTGTATTTGCACTTGATTAGGTTAGGTATTTGATATATTTACTAACTCACTAGTTCTCGAATTCCTAGATTTTAGACTAATAAATTTCTTATATTTTTTAGCATGAGTTAACAGAGGTATTTTTGAGTGATTCCACTTGGAATGGAGACTTAAGACATCCTAGTCAATAAAAAAAATCTCATCCAATTTGGATTTGATTTATTGGTTAGTCAGTGAATTATAGTTTCTTGTAGTAAATCTGTTGTTTCCTATAATAAATTTGTTGTTTCTTGTAGTACTCTTCGAGTGTGTATATACTTTCCTAGATTCACTCAAGAAGCTTGGTTATGATCCCTTAGGGGTTTAATCAAGACCCCTAGGCTCTAAATCAATTATTAGGAAAGACTAAATACCACTTAGGACTTGTCTCTTTACCCATGCAAAACATTTCAGCAATTTGGGCTAATGGACATATTTATGGACTTGATAATACAATGTTGATTTTCTTGATTGCCACATCCAATAAACTTTGTTAATGGATATAAGCTCTTTGAAATGTAATGATTGAAATTTAGTTTGTGATATTTAATTTATGAAATTAGAATATGATTCTTTCCTTGTACTTTCTTTATTGCAATAGGTTAAGGTTTCCATTTCGAGCATTTCATTTCCTGCAATTAGTTTATGATTTGATTTCAGTACATGCACTCCATTACATCATGACATCAAAGGAATGACACATTGTATGTTGCACATATGGTTTTGATACCTATTAAGTTTGTATGAACCATGAGTTGATAATTAAAGTTGGTATCCTTGGGAATTGCAACATTCTTGTTGCAATACCAAGGTTCATCACTTTTTGGCGCTGTTTTTGGGGAGGTGTCAAAGTATGCATTGTTTTCTTCCCTAGTTGATTAATTTCTTTACCTTTTGAAAAAACAAAAAAATATTTGCATTGGGCATACTTCATTTCAAAAACATAAAAGTGGATTGAATTAGTGTTTTCACTCAATCATAAAAACAAAAAAAATCTCCAACGCCAACTCACCCCTCCATTTTATCATGTGGCGCAATAAGAATCACATCACCATCCACTTTTGCAGGTAGAAGAAGAAGAGATGACAAATAATGTAGAAGAAATGGATGGAGTTGATGACAATGAGGAAGATCCTCTCAAATTTCCCATTCAAGATATCAATGGTAGTGTGAACATGAAGAACATCCCTCCATATTTTCTTCCAAAATTTCATGATCTAAGGTTAGAGGATCCAGAAACCTTTCGCTTTGAATTTGAAATTATTTGTAGATCTTATGGGTTACTTATTAAACACTGAAAAATTGAAATTGTTTTTGATGACATTAAAGGATAGAGATCTTAAAGGGTTCATGAGATTAGGGACTAATTCAATAAAATCATGGAATGATATGCAAAATATATTTCTAGAAAAATATAAAGATCATGATCTTAAGGAAGAGATATTTAGAATGAATCAAAAAGAAGATGGGAGTCTTGAGGATCTAATAGAGAGGTTCATGTATAATGTTAAGAGGGAAAAATTACATCACTTAGGATTAGACACACTAAAAAACCTCTTACTTTAAACAATTAGGGATGAATGGATTGATCTCCTTGATCTCATTAGTAGAGGTGATGTATACCAATTATCATTTGAATAAATTTGTGAAACATGCAAACACATATCAAGAGGAAGGGCAAGAGTAATTAAATCAACATCAAGATCAGTAAGTCAATCTAAACTTGGAAACTTGTTTGATATCTTTAAAACAAAAATTCGTAGCAATCTAAGTTAACAAGTAAAAATGTTAAGAATGCAAAATGAGCAAAAATAAGATGTTGATATTTGTGTTTTCCATGCAGAATCACATGATGTTAAATATTGCCCCTCATTACCAAGGTTGAAGGAAGTTTACCAAGAGGACAATGGAGCAAGTCAATTGCCAATACAACAATGCTATGTAGCTCCAAGAGGACTATGGCAGCCTAGTAAACCTAGTATGATGCAAGAGCCTAATTCTCAGTTTCAAGGTTATGCATATCCACCTCAAAGTAATTGGAACACACCCTTTCTTTGGAAACATTGGCCATCTCAACCCCAAAACAATCTTGGCAACAAGGTTGGCAAGAAACTTATGGGAACCATCCATAATATCCTCAATATCCTACATACTCAACTCCATGTTATCCCTACCATCCACCTCCACCACAACCACAACCCCAACCACATCCATCTCAAATATACACTCCCACTCAACTACCTGTACCACCATTTCTAAACTTACACAATTAAGTAGCTTAACCACTTAAAATGCTGAGGTACAACACTTCCAAATATCTCCTCTTGATCTCATTGGTATTCATCTCAGCTTAGGAAGAATATTACAAAAAACAGATTCTCTTGATGCCATTGAAGGACAACATGCAGAAAAATAAGATTTAAAACAGAAGACCAAAGGCTCATGGGTTGCACTTGATGAAGAGCATACATCAAAATCAGAGATTGAGAAAGCACCCTCATGGCTACCGTCAAATCCTCCATGTATTCAAGAGAATAATCAACAAAAAGAGGAAGGTTTGTAGGTCATGGCAGAGGAAGACATGAAGAATGATCTAGATAAGCAAACAAACCAAGGGCATCAAAGTTATATTTAGGTTTGGTTTTAGACAGTCACTAAGTTGCAACAATACTCTTATCTTCAACTATGCTTTATATCATCAAAGTCAAAGCATTTGGTCTCTTACATTTAGGTACATGTCAAAGAATTCATTTTGAGCCTACACATGCTTTTATTCAGGTATGCAAGTGGCTCCATTGGAAGTATTCCTACACTTGAAAATGATTTTGATTTTTCAAATAGAGTAGGATAGGAAACAAAACAAAAAATGAAAAATAAGAGAAAAAAATAAAATCTCAGGTGAAAACCTCCTTTGAGGTGCCTAAGATTGGCTCATTGATTGAAAACTTCCATGAGGCGGTCAATGGGTTGGAAAAAAATTAAAAATGAGAAAAAGAAAATATCCTAGGTGAAAACATCCTTTGAGGCACCTATGTAGGCCTACTAGTTGAAAACCTCATTGAGGCGGCTAGTAGGCCTAGAAGAAAAAAAGAAAGAAAAAAGATAAATGTTTGCTCCATGTGTCTCTTTGATGAATGGAGATGCTCTCCAACATCTGCAAGAAACAAGAACAATTTGGCACCAAAGAAAAGAAAATTTTGGTCAAAATTCTAGTCAAAGTAAGTCAAAAATGGACTTTCTCCTCCTTTGCTCAGATTCGCTAGAAGGGCCAAGGCCATGCCAATCCATCACCCTCGTCTACCTCCACCATCCACCCATCATTCTCAAGTTTTTCCCATTCATTTTCCTTGTTGTCCAAAAATACTATAGGAATTTCAATAAGAGAGAAATAACTTGTTAAATTAAAACTTAACAATACTTGGAAACCATTACTAGAAATCATAAAAAGTGAGTAATTAACTCCTAATTTTTAAAATCAAATCATTAATTAAAAACATTACATTCCCTAATAACTAATTAAAGCCTAATTTTCTCATAAAAATCAATACATTAAAAATATCACCATTAATAAACTCTCCAAATTAATAAAATCAACTAATCATAATAACTCAAAATTTTCAGAAAAATTTAATCCAATAATTTTAGATGTAATTTACTAAATAAATTTAATATTCTCTTCCTAAAGGGGAAATTCATTAAAGTTTTATAAAAATAAGCACAATACACAAATAATTACCATACTATTTAAAAACTTTTCACACTACTTTGATTTTAATTATTATATTCATATTGCCTCCGAGATTGAAAATTTGAAATTATAGAATCATAAATTAAATTAGTCAAATAAATATATTAATTAAATTCAAATTAACCCTAATTACTAGTTAAACCCTAATTTCACTTTAAAATCATTAAATTATTTGGAGTTTAATAATTATAATTATATAGCCTAATAGCTTAATTTTAGAATCATAAATTAAGTTAATAAAATAGATACATTAACTAAAATCAAAATAACCTTAATTAGTAACTAAACCCTAGTTACACTTTAAAATCAATACATTACATTATACAATAATAAATACAATTAAACTATATCTCCAGTTTAATTAATTCATTTATAGATCTTAACCACATATTGTAAATTCACCCTGAATGTTAAAGCCGACTAAATATTTTCATTTTAATCATTTCCATAATCTACATTTATACATAAGATCAGCTCTAGGAGACATCATTAATCTCCTCTTAATCCATTAGCGTATCCCCTGAGGATGGACTCACTTGGAAGTCTTAAATGTTGGGTTAAATAAACTTGTTAATAGGTTATTCATCTCTTATTAAAATTCTCCCCACCTGTATAGATTCATTATTTAAGAATACTACAGGAATGCTCTGTTTTACTACAGGAAACATAAATACATAGAGCAGAAAATTATTTTAGTCATATCTTGACAACTATGCATCCATTTTTCTATCTATTTCAAGTGGAGATCCATATGGATGATATTGACATGCTCAAACAATTTCAGCAAATTCCAGTGCACGATTTTCGAGAAATCAACCTCCATCATCTACAATCATTTTTTAATTTTCTCAATATTTGTGCATCCATTTTCAAATATGTTTCATGGGGAGATGCATTTGGATGATGGTAACATGCCCAAGAAAGTTCAACAAATTCTAGTGCACGATTTCCAATAAATTTGTTTGTTGGGTCCCTATAATACTAGTGATTACCCCATTACTATGGTAGTTGTACCCATTATTAATATTGTTGTGCCCGTATTGCCCCCATATTTTTATTACTGTGCCCCATAGAATCCCTCTATTGTTATTTTTGTGGCTTTATATTATTATTGTTAGGTTGGCTGGGTTATATTGTGACTCCTTAGACTCCTATATATAGAAAGGAGGTTTTGTCATT